>JAOTRH010168680.1:0-12502 GCA_034768845.1 Heliamphora exappendiculata
ATTTTCTCAAAAAACTAATTAACTGTGTTAACCTAGCAAAAAGGTAATTATAATTTAATTCTAAATTTCAAGGGTGATGTCATGTCCTCAACTCTAATATATGTATATGTAAGAATGTATTTTCTCAAATAACTAATTAACTGTGTTAACCTAGTAAAAGGTTATTATAGTTTAATTCTAAATTTCAAGGGTGATATCACGCCTTCAACTCAAATTCACGTGAACAAACCCCAACGAACCAACCAAAAGAAGACTTTCTCCAGAAAATGGGTTTTAAGTACAAAAATCTTACAAAACTCTTTAAATAAACCATTTGAAACAAGAAAACTAAACCCCAAAGAAAATGTTTCAAAAGAACCAAATGACGAAAAATTGGTCTAACAAGCAGATGGATCGATCGGTCTTAAAAAAGATAGATCGATCGATTTTAAGAAAGATCGATCGATCGGTCTTTCACTTGTTACAGCAGTTTTTTTCAAAACTTGAGAAACCGAGAGAAGTGATTGACCGCTCGATAAACCGATAGATCAGTCTATCAAGCGGTCTAATCTTATACCCTTTTTCAAATCAAGTTTTCTAACTCTATCTTTCCACATTCCAACCATGCTCTCCAACAAGCATTTAAGGATAAACCAACATGAGAAAAAAAGAAGAAGAAAAGAACACTAATATGCTTTGAAATGACCCCAAGCATCTCATTCAAAGGGCAACCAATGTTTAAGCCAATGGATTTCAAACGAAAAATCAAAGCAAACCCAAATTTAACTCATCGATGTCCTCACATGCATACAATCCATGAGTGCTTAGCCTTAAAGCCTTACAAACGAGTACCAACAACCCAAATACACATAAATAAATATCAAAGAACTACATGTTTACAGTATTCTCTTCTCAAAAGATGTTATTAAAGAGTATGTAATTCTATCGAACTACAAAAGGGGTCCTCAAGATTGTTCTTCTCATTCAGCGGCTTTTTTTTCGCCATCACCTGAAATGATTTACACAACATGAGCTGAGACTCATAAAAAATAGGCTAAAGATGAATACATGTATGACATGTGAAGATAGTTATGTAAAGTGCAACACATGGATTGGCCGAAAACTAAACCTCATTTTCTATCAAAATCTCATTCACATAACTGGTTTTTCTTATACAAGTTGAACCTATTATCACCCACGAGTCATTACTTAATCCTTTATTTCATTTTATTACACACATTTCAGGTTTTCACTTTCCACATCTCACACATACATGTACACACACACACATACACACTTTTCTTCATATCTCGACCATTCCATGGTTATATATATATATATATATATTCGACGTGTTCGTTTGTACTTCTTTGTCGTAGAACAACATGTATATATGTGTTTTACGCTTTCTCGGATTTCGATAAGGCATGTTTGGTTGGTTTTTGGGCTGTAAAACCTATTTTGGCACAAAGGGTTGTTTTCTCCGTCATCTAGTCAACTGGACTGGGTGATCCAGTTGACTAGGTCAATAGTGGGTTGGTTCAGTCGACTAACTAGGGTAGGTCAGTTTACTGGGTTGTGTCGGTGGAGCTTTTTAGCTTTTCAGTAGCCTTCGTCAGTCGACTGAAGGGGGAGGTTCAGTCGACTAACCTCTTATTTTGCCGTGGTCTATAAATATTTGAACCCTGGAGATATTTTGAAGAACCTTTCTTTTTGCCAAAGTTTCTCTTTTCTCCACCTTCTCTTTAAACTTTTGGGTAACCCGAGCCTAGTTTGGCGATCAACTTGTGGATCCTTGCTATCCACACCGTTAGCTTTGCATCCATCCAAACGGATTCTTATTTCGACGAAGTTTGATTATTGAGGCATCGAGTTTTAACTCATCGAGGTAGGATCCTAGACTATCTTGTCATTAAAGGGTGCTACGTTCAATTATACGTTTTTTTAAATGTTGTATTTTATGTTTAAACCATATTTTGCAGGTTTAGAGCTAACTCTCGGGGTTGAGTCTCATATCTGAAACTTTTTGATAAAATGGTGAAAAACATGTAATGATATGGGTTTGGCGAGAGGAACCTTTTGGGTTGGACTCGTACATGTGTTTTGTGATGTGTTATGTCAAAAAGGATCGACTTGGGATCTAAGGATCGAGTAAGTTTGGGCACGAGTTGCTCCACAATGAGAGACTGAAAAACTGCACAGATTGGGTTATTAGCCCATCGGCTAGTGAACCGAGAAAAGATGAGTCGTGTCGGGGTATAGAACGTTTCGTTACTTCATGGGGCCTGTGTGGCCGGGTTGATTGTAACGCTACGCGGGTCTATACGCTCGTCCGAAGTCAGGCCCTATGTTTGTAAACTACGAGTTGGTAGAATCATGCGAAAGTGTTGATAACGTGTGTATGCGTGTGTCGTCGGAGGTGTGAACCGAGTGGAAAATAACTTTTGTTATTATTTTTTGTTATCTGTGAAATGTTATTTGCATTGTTGAAATGCTTAGTTTTGAAGATGAAAAACCGTTTTGAGACTCGTGTAAGTCTGATGAAAACTTGGGATTTATGAAGTAAAACTATTTTGAGGCTCATGTGGTTGAGTCAACTGTATGCTATGTGATTGCATATCTTGCTTTACTGCATCATAGTATGTTCTATTGGATTTTGGCTCACGTAGTGAAATTTGTTAAAACCTTTTTTAGGTGTTGATGACCAAGGGGAGTTGATCTAGAAGTGCCCGTGGTGGCAGATGACTGTGTATAGTTTTTTTTTGTTTTGTTATGAAAACATGTATTCCTACATGTGTTGCTGGTTTCTGGAGGCGTATTTTGTAAGCCTGAAGTGATATATTATGCATGTATAGAAAAGTATGTATGTATGTTGTACTGAGAGACGAACTTTTGGTACTCTTTTTAATTTCAAATGCTGTATTTTGGTTAATTGTTTTATGAGTGAAAACCTATCTTTTTATAAATAATGGTTCGGTGGGTTTTTCATGTGATCCTGATTTTTTGGGCGTAACAACTTGGTACAAAGCTCTGGGTTCAAATACCTAAGAGCTATGGGTAGAGAGTGCATCACCTTCCGAGCATGATTGCGTATACTTGATTGCATGTGTTTAAGTGTTTTTATAACATGAGCATAATAGCCTATTGATCTTGATAGTTTGTGTATACATGAATATGGAGGTTGGACCTTAGAATTAATCTGTCTTGCCTTAGGGCATCGAGGTTAACAAATTTAGAAACCAGGTTAGAAATGCGTTTTTCCAACGTGTTTTCTAGCAAAGAATCTGAGTTGATTATCCAAATTGACGCGTCTGTCTTGTCGATTCTCCTCGATATGTGAAATGCATTTACATAATCTTGAATGGCTATATGTTAGCATGATTATGTCTTTTATGTTAATAATAACATGTTGCATGAAAGTTTATACTGTTGTGTTGCTTTCGTATAGAGTTATGTCAACACGGGGAGAACGAAGCCGTGATCGAGGCCTTGGCCGTGGTTCAGGCCAAAAGGATGTTCCAGTTCCAGATATTGGGGATGCTAATGCATCCCAAGGACCTGCTGATGGGATAAACTTGTTGCATAAGATGGTAGGCTCCATCCGGCAGCTGGCTGAGGCTGTTAAGGGAAGGGAGAGCGTACCCGAACCGAGGGTGACGGTCACAATGGGCAAGTTTCGAGGTCTTAATCCTCCAACCTTTTTTAGGGAGCCAAACCCTAAATTTGCTACCGAGGGGTTGGAAGTAACCACAACGATCTTAAATATCCTGGATATTAGGGAGGATGTATTGCATGTTAAGTTAGCGGCGCTCCAACTACAGGAGAATGTAAGGGAGTGGTGAAAGTTTGCTGAAACCACGATGAATGGCACGTGGACCGCTTTTACTAGGGCCTTTTTGGAAAAGTACTTTTCGGGTTCTTCAAGAGATATATATTGGGAGGAGTTTCTCTCCCTTATTTAGGGGAACCTTACTGTGGTCCAGTATGAGGCCAAGTTCGCAAATTTATCGCGGTTTGCACCTAAGATGGTGTCAACGGAGGAGTTGGCACCAAGAGGTTTGAATGGGGTTTTCGAACTTCAATCAAAGATAGAATTGCAGCGCTGGGTTTTGGAGTTTACATTGAGATTGTGGAAGCCGCTACTCGAGTAGAGAATGTAATGGCAGAGAGCCGCAAGGTCAGGGAGAGCAGATCACATCAGGGGGCTTCCAATGCTCAGTCTGAATGGTGCCAAATGAAAAGGCAAAAATTAGAGGGATCGAGTTCTTACCCCACGGGATCGCAGTTTCAGTTGCGGTCGGCACCAACACCGTCTATGGGTTCATCTGGACGTTTTGAACGTCGGGAGTTAGTGTGTTACACGTGTAGACAACCGGGACATTGTGCGAAGGATTGCCAGCAAAAAGTACAACAACAGTAGAGTCAAACTTAGGGGAGGACCCCGTTTTCATGTTTTCAATGTGGCCAAATACGTCACTTGCGACGAGATTGCCCTTAGGGAGGAAGTGTTCAGAGTACAGCAAGAGCACCAGTTGTTCCATCTGCATAGGGACAACAGACTTATCAGCAGCCTAGGGCTCAGACGTCTAGGTTTACAGAAAGGGGTGCCTCAGTACAGTCCATGAGACAACTGACGGCCTAGGGTTACAGTGGACAGGCTAGAGCACTGCAGGGCAGAGCATATGTCTTTACTAATCTCTGTTCTTCCAAAGCACCGATCGTGCCCGATGCTGCAGCTACTCCATCCATGATCAGAGGTACTCTCTTAATATATAGATTATGAGCCAATGTTCTTATAGACATGGAAGCATTGCATTTTTTTATTTCCTCTACTTTTGCATCTACATTAGGGTTGGAGACAGACTCGTTAGGTAGTGCGTTGAGCGTAGAGACCCCGGTCAATGAGAATGTAGTGTTGAGTCGAGTTTATAGATCCTGCGAGTTGGAGGTTGCCGGTCGTTATTTAGAGTTTAATTTTATCATTCTAGACAAGACCACGTTTGATGTCATCCTAAGGATGGACCGGCTGACCACCTATCGTGCTTTTATAGATTGTGATCGACGAGGGGTATCGATTTGTATGCTGGAGGGTGATAGCTTTTGTTTCGTGGGCGATCGGGATGAGGGTTTGGTGTCTATGCCCGGTGCTGCTCGGAATCGAGTGAATCTAGGTTTTCTCTTTTTTGCTCTCATGTTAGATGAGACGGTTGAGGTTCGAGGGGAGTTACCCCATGTGGTTTGTGACTATCCAGGTGTCTTTCCAAACAATCTGTTCGAGTTGCCATCGAGCCGTGAGATAGAGTTTTCTATTGATCTGGTTCCAGGAGTTACTCCAATTTCTATGCCATCTTACTGTTTTATACCAGTTGAGCCGCAGGAACTCAAGGTATAGCTTCAGGAGTTACTTAACAAGGGGTTTGTACTTCCGAGTACGTCACCATGTGGAGCTCCATCTCTTTTTGCTAAAAAGAATGATGGGTCCTCGAGGTTGTGTATTGACTATCGAAAGCTAAATCAAGTAACGATAAGAAATAAGTATCCAATGCCGAGGATTGATGACTTGTTTGATTAGTTGAAGAGGTCGAGTTACTTCTCGAAGATTGATTTGAGGTCATGGTACCATCAGTTGAGAATTAGGGTTGAGGACATAGCAAAGATCGCCTTTCGGACTCGTTATAGTCACTATGAGTTTTTGGTTAGGCCGTTTGGTTTGATGAACGCTCATGTGATGTTTATGGGTTTGATGAACCGTATCTTCCATTCGTATTTGGACTGCTTTGTGATTGTATTCGTGGATGATATTCTTATCTATTCACCTACGAGGGAGATGCACAAAGAGCATCTGCGTATTGTCCTACAGCTTTTGAGAGAGCATCGTCTGCATGTAAAGTTTGAGAAGTGCGAATTTTGGATCTTCGATGTGAGATTTCTTGGACACGTGGTGTCGAAAGATGGGGTATGAATGGATTCTTCAAAGACTGATGCAGTGATGGATTGGAAACAACCAAAGAATGTATTTGAGATCTGCAGCTTTCTGGGTTTGGCAGGCTACCACCGGCAATTCGTGAAGGACTTTTCTAGACTTGTCGTGCCGATAACGCGTCTTACGCTGAAAGGAGCCATGCTTGTGTGGAGTGAGCCATGTGAGTTGGCATTTCAAGAGTTGAAAACGAGGTTGATCAGTGCACCAATGTTGATTATTTCAGAACGAGATTTGGGTTACATAGTGTATTGTGATGCGTCACATAATGGTATGAGTTGTGTTCTAATGTAGGGAGGTAAGGTTGTGGCTTACAGATTTCGACAGTTAAAGGCTCATGAGAAGAACTATCTGACACATGATTTGGAGTTGGCAGTCGTGGTCTTTGCCTTGAAGACATGGCGATACTATCTTTATGGTGAAAACTTTGAGATTTTCTCCAATCACAAGAGTTTGAAATACTTGTTTTCATATAAAGACCTGAATCTACGCTAACAACGGTGGATGGAGTTGTTGAAAGATTATGATTTTGACTTGAAGTATCATCCAGGGAAGGCCAATGTTGTGACCGACGCTCTTAGCAAAAGATCTCGTGGTTCGTTAGCTTTTGTGGCTATACGAGAATGGGACATGCTTAAAGAAGTTGGTGAGTTTGATCTATGTCTCGGGGAGACAATAAGAGATGCGACTTTATTTTCAATAGCTTCACAACCAGCGTTGGTTGCACGTGTACTGGAGGTTCAGCAGACAGATTAGGAGGCTCATATGATACGAGATCATATCGCTAATGGAAAGGACACGACGGAATGGATTGCGAGCCCAGATCAGAGTTTGAGATTAGTAGAGAGATTATTCATACCCGAGTGGTGCCGTACAGATGTACTACATGATTTTCATCATTCTCGTCCTGTAGTGCATCTAGGGGCACTAAGATGTGTCACGATCTGCGCCGTCAGTTCTGGTGGAAGGGAATGAAGAGGGATGTGATCCAGTTCGTTTCTTAATGCCTTACTTGTCAGCAGGTAAAAGCGGAACATCAGAGACCAGTAGGGTTGTTACAGCCATTGCCGATATCAGAATGGAAGTGGGAGAACATCACGATAGACTTTGTATCAAGACATCCTAGATCGCCGAAAGGACACGACACTTTTTGGGTTGTGGTTAATAGGCTGACAAATTCGACACACTTTCTTTCCATTCGAGTGAAGGATTCGGTGGACAGACTAGGTATGTTGTATATCCGAGAGATAGTTCGACTACACGGAGTACCTATGTCTATTGTTTCTGATCGAGACCTGCGCTTTACATCGCGCTTTTGGTAGGGTCTTCAGGTAGCTTTGGGGACGAGCTTAACATTCAACACTGCTTTTCAGCCACAGACGGACGGTCAGTCCCAGTGTACCATCTAGATTTTAGAGGTCATGTTGAGGGCTTGTGTACTTGATTTTTGGGATTCTTGGAAAGATCATCTACCATTGGCAGAGTTTGCGTACAATAATAGTTATCAGTCCAGTATTGGGATAGCACCGCATGAGACTTTATGTGATAGGCCGTGTAGGTCACTGGTGTGTTAGATAGATGTGGGAAAGGCCACTGTTTTGGGACCCAACTTGGTGCGGGAGACGACTGAGAAGATCGTCATGATTCAACAACGTTTGATGACAGCTTAGAGTCGCCAGAAAAGCTATGCTGATCAGAGGATGAGACCTTTGGAGCTTGCAGTGGGGGACCACGTGTTTTTGAAAGTCTCGCCATGTAGAGGTTTGATGAGGTTTGGTCGTAGTGGGAAGCTGTCACCGTGTTTTATTGGACAGTTTGAGATCCTTAAAAGGATTGGGGAGGTAGCATATTGTCTGACCATACCACCTCAGTTAGCGTCTATACACAACGTGTTTCATGTTTCCATCCTTCAGAAGTATGAGCTTGACCGGTCACATGTACTAGATTAGGCTGAGTTGCGGGTGGATGAGGATGTTTCATATGAGGAACGACCTGTGATGATCCTCGACACGAAGGAGCAAGTGTTGAGAAGGAGGACCATTGCTTATGTCAAGGTTCTTTGGCTTCATTACGGGGTTGAGGAAGCGACATTGGAGCTTGAGTTCGGGGTTCGTGCTAGATATCTAGAGGTGTTTGCCTTATGACCTTGTAGCGAATTTCGAGGGCAAAATTCCTTAAGGGGAGAGAGTTGTGAGATCCTATTTTTTTTCTTTTTGTTATATATATATATATATATATATATATATATATATATTCGACATGTTTGTTTATGGTTCTTTGTCATAGAACAACATGTGTATATGTGTTTTATGCATTCTTGGGTTTCGATAAGGCATGTTTAGTTGGCTTTTGGGCTGTAAAACCTGTTTTGACGCAAAGGGTTGTTTTCTCCGTTGTCCAGTCGACTGGACTGGGTGATCCAGTCAACTGGGTCGACAGTGGGTTGGTTCAGTCGACTGACTGGAGTAGGTCAGTCGATTGGGCTGTGTCAGTGGAGCTTTTTAGCTTTCCGGTAACCTTCGTCAGCCGACTAAAAGGGGAGGTTTAGTCGACTGACCTCCTATTTTGCCATGGTCTATAAATATTTGAACCCTGGAGATATTTTGAAAAACCTTTCTTCTTGCCAAAGTTTCTCTTTTCTCCACATTTTCTCTAGATTTTTGGGTAATCAGGGCCTGGTTTTTTACGATCAACTTGTGGATTCTTGCTATCCACGCCGTTGGCTTCGCATCCATCTGGACAGATTCTCGTTTCGACAAAATTCAATTTTCAAGGCGTCGAGTTTCAACTCATTGAGATAGAATCCTAGACTATCTTGTCGTTAAAGGGTGCTACGTGCAATTATACGCTTTTCTACCGATTAAAAATGCATTAAATGTTGTATTTTATGTTTAAACCATTGTTTAGAGGTTTGGAGCTAACTTTCGAGTTGAGTTTCAAATTTGAAATGTTTTGATAAAACGGTGGAAAACATGTAATGATATAGGTTTGGCAAAAGGAACTTTCTGGGTTGGACTCGCACCTGTGTTTTGCAACGTGATATGTCAAAAAGGATCGATTTGGGATCTAAGGATAGAGCAAGTTTGGGCATGAGTTGCTCCACGGTAAGATAATAAAAAATTGCACAGAATGGGATCTCTGCCTGCCGGCTAGTGAACCGGGAAAGGACGAGTCGTGCCGGGGTATAAAATATTTCGTTACTTCATGGGGCCTGTGTGATCGGGTTGATTGTAATGCTATGCTGGTTTATATGCTCATCTGGCGTTAGTGCTTATGTTTGTAAACTACGAGTTGGTAGAATCACGCGAAAGTGTTGATAACGTGTGTATGCGTGCGTGTGTCGTCAGTGGTGTGAACCGAGTGAAAAATAACTTTTGTTATTGTTTTTCGTAGCTGTGAAACGTTATTTGCATTGTTGAAATGATTGATTTTGAGGATGAAAAATCGTTTTGAGGATCATGTAAATCTGATGAAAACTTGGGATTTTTGAAGTAAAACCATTTTGAGGCTCATGTGGCTGAGTCAACTGTATGCTATGTGATTGCATATCCTACTTTACTGCATCATAGTATGTTCTATTGGACTTTGGCTCATGTAGTGGGACTTGTTAAAATCTTTTTCAGGTGTTGATGATCAAGGGGAGTTGATCTAGAGGTACCTATGGTGGCGGAAGACTATATATAGTTTTTTTTTCTTTTTGTTATGAAAACATATATTCTTACATGTGTTACCTATTTCTAGAGGCGTGTTTTGTAAGTCTAGGGCGATATATTATGCATGTATGGAAAAGTTTGTTTGTATGTTGTACTGTGAGATGAATCTTAGGTACTCTTTTTATTTCCAAATATTGTATTTTAGTTGATTGTTTTATGAGTAAAAACCTATATTTTTATAAATGGTGGTTCGGTGGGCTTTTCACGTGACCTTGGTTTTTGAGGCATGACAATTTTACGGTCTTTCACAAAGGGATAAGTACCTAACCTAATTTAGCTCATGTACTTTTTATGGTCTTTCATAGTGGACCAAGTATCCAACCCAATTTAGCTTATGTACTTTTTACGGTCTTTCACCGTGGGCCAAGTATCCAACCTGATTTTGGTTTTAAAACCTTTAAGAACCGACACCTGACGATCTTATAGACCCATGCATGGCTACTACCAACCGGGCCACGCAAGGCCTGTCAAGTGGCAAATGCGATCTATAACCAGTCACGACTAATGCCTCTTTCTCAGTTATTAGTCGATGGGCAGGGGTACCCAAATCTGCACAAATTTTGGGTCTTTTACTGAAGAGCTAAACTAGCCCATAATTACGATTCGCGGATCCCAAATCGATTCATTCACATTATCATTTTCAAATTCCAGACTCGAGTCCAATCCAAACACGATTCCTCTCGTCAACGCCCAACACACACAGGGTTAAGAACAATTACGCATTCTCCATTTCTTATGTTTCACACATTCGGGCTAAATTAGCTTAAAACCCTCAATCAATACCTTATAGTTCTCAAAATCCATCATGTTGATTTGGTTTACTCAAAACCCCGATTCATCATTCCATATTTTCATATATCATCAAATTCTTGGATTTTATACAAGTAAATAAGCTCCCACAACCCAAAATTTTCCAAATCACTAACTAATTTCACCATTGAATTCATCAATCCCAAAACCCCAACATTTTCAAGAATTTACCCAAAAGCCAAACCCTAATTTCTCATCATTCAAACCCAATCATATGCAACAACAATAATAATTTAAAAGCCACCTTAAATCATCCACAAATCAAAAATTTCACATGCTTTAAATTTAAACCCTAACTTAAGATTCCAAAAACATAAATTTATCATGATTTTATATATAAATTCAAAATACTCGACTCATATCTAACAATGTTCATGAGTAGTCATAGATCTTACCTCTTAGATGCTTAATCAACCCAAGATGAGGCTCTAGCAAG
The DNA here is from genome assembly GCA_034768845.1 of Heliamphora exappendiculata. NCBI lineage: Eukaryota > Viridiplantae > Streptophyta > Magnoliopsida > Ericales > Sarraceniaceae > Heliamphora > Heliamphora exappendiculata. The sequence continues at coordinate 10,919 of JAOTRH010168680.1, forward strand.
CTTCAACCAATCAAGATTCCAATCGGTGAATAAAAGGAGAAGCTTCCACGTGTAGATCACTCCTCCAACGCGTTCTCCCTCGAGAGGGAGAAAATAAATTGACTCCAAATGGGTAAGAAGGGCTCCAAGGGACCACTATAACCAAACCCTAGGTATCACCTTCGTTCTAGAGAGAGAAGAATGAAAACGAATGAGGAGAAGATGTGTAACCCACAACTTATAATCGCCCTGTGCCACAGACTGATCGATCAGTCTGACTGATCGATCGGTCTCTCTGCTGAAGGCACACCGAAGAAAGGATATATACATGGTTCAAAGATTTATTTATTCTAAAAGTCTCAAGGCTCACCCAAACAACTCACCAAGGTCGTCTTCGTGCATTATCAAGCATATAACCTCATTATCAATTATTACCATGATTTGATTTTTAATTTATTTACAAAATTAACACCTTCTCAATTTCCACCGAAGACCAATTCACAAGATTTTAGTTAATTCTTACAAATTAAAAAGGATTTGGTCCCTACAGTTGAGATAGTAACTTTTGGAAAGTTAGAAATACTTATATAATTAAGCCAAATTTCAAGAGAGGTTTGTGTGTTTTACCCTAAATAATTTTGTAAGTTTCACTTTTTTTATACTAAGATATTATAAATAGAATAATGTATAATGTGAGTTTTTTTAAGGTAAAAAAATAAAGATTATAAAGTTATAAGTAATACTAATAAAGAATGGTTATACTAGTACCACAAATATGGTATTGTCAATTCAATACTTGTTGAATTATTAATTTTAATCCCATTAAACAAATGCAAGATTACTAATGCTATATTACAAATCTCTAAACCAATGGGATCCATTTCTTCGCAGTCCACTACAATAAAGGCTAGCTATTATAATTAAATGCTATAGTAGTTACTTAAATATGGCTACTCACTGTACACCAACCAAAAATTTAGTATTATTATTTTTTGTGTTTGGATCCAGCAATGGAGAGAGCTAATGACTAGTGGGGCACATGCCCCGCAGAAAATTTTAGAACACCACCATTATTCTTATGATTTGTTATATTTTATATATGAACAAAGATAATATAGTACTAATTAAAGTTGACATTGAAAACAATGATCAAGCCCAGGCTCGCTTCCAGCTTCGTATGAAGAATCCCTTTTCTTAACTTGTTGCTTTTATCACCAAAATACTTTAATTATTATTGATTTACTGCTTCCTAAAATGTAGGATAACACTTTTGAAAATATTTGTTATTGGTTGAATGTTTATGAATTTCGCCATCTAGATCTTGCAGCATGTATGTAGAGACCCAGTCTCTTTTTATTTGTAAAGACTAATTAAGTCGTGTTATGATATTTTCAGTAGAAAATAGTTAAGTGTTTAATTATGCTAGAGAAATAAAACTTGGTTAAGATAACGACTGTTAACAATAATTGTATGCTCGGTAATACACGAGAACCATTATTGTGGGTTGTTTGGGTGAATTTTGAGATATTTGATTTATAATTCGATCCATATATACATTTTTTGTTCGTGGTCCCACTCAGCATTGACCGCTCGAGCGAGTTGGTG
>JAOTRH010168701.1:0-12502 GCA_034768845.1 Heliamphora exappendiculata
TTCATCGCAAAATTGACAACTACCTGTGAGCCCCTCTTCTGCCTGCTGAAGAAGGGAGTCAAGTTTGAGTGGGATCAAAAATGCCAAAACGCCTTCGATGCCGTACGACAGTACCTACAAAACCCTCTTATCCTAGTTCCTCCCGAACCTGACAGGCCATTGATTCTCTATTTGTCAGTGATTGATTCAGCTATGGGATGCATGCTTGCACAAGATGGAGAAATCGGAATCGAGAAGGCCATCTACTACTTAAGCAAGAAGATGATCGGGTCAGAAATACGGTACACGCCGCTGGAGAAGACGTGTTGGGCCTTGGTTTGGGCTTTCCAAAAATTGGGGCATTACATGCTGTCTTTCACAGCGAATATCATCTCCCAGATGGACCCGTTGAAGTACCTATTTGAAAAGTCGGCACTAACAGGAAGGCTGGCCGGATGGTTGTTGCTATTATCCGAGTTTGATCTCCAATATGTCACCCGGAAGTCTGTCAAGGGCAGAGCAGTGGCAGAATTCTGGCCGACCAACCAGTTAAAGGATGCGAAGACACAGAATTCCAGTTTCCCGACGAACAGCTAAATGGACTCTATATTTTGACAAATGGACTCTATATTTTGATGGCGCATCCTATCAATATGGCTACAGAATAGGAGCCCTTCTTATACCCCCGATGATTCACATGTTCCGTTATCCCTAAAACTCAATTTTGAAGTCACAACAATCAGGCTGAGTATAAAGCATGTTTAGCGGGATTGGAGGCAGCCTTAGAAATAGGGGCAAGAAAACTAGAATTCATTGGAGACTCAACACTGGTAGTTTCGCAAGCAAGAGGAGAATGGAAAGTCAGGGATATAACCTTAATTCTCTACCATCAAGAGCTGGAGAAGTTGATACCGTACTTTGAATCAGTAATCTTTACCCATGTACCGAGACTGCAGAACAAGTTCACCGATGCACTGGCCACTCCAGCATCCATGATTGACATGATGATAAAGCAGAAAAGAAAGCCGGCATACAAGATGACAGCCGCTATCGAAGAAAGCATTGACGGACTTTCATGGTATTTTGACATTCAGAACTTCATAGAGTAAGGAGAATATCCCAAGTTTGCCAATAAAAAGGACAAATGGGCGATACGACGATTGCCTGCGTAGTTTGTCATTTGTGGTGGTAGACTATAGAAACAAGGGCATTCTGGAGTCAACAAGCTGTGTGTAAACAATGAAGAAGGGCAACAACTGATGAAGAAAATCCACGCAGGAGTTTGTGGGCCACACATGAGCAAAAATATGTTAGCCAAAAAGATCCTACGACAAGGGTACTTTTAGATGACGATGGACACAGATTGTATTCAGTTTGTGCGAAAGTGTTATAAATGAAAGATTCACGCAAACCTTATGCACATTCTCCCGTCTCAGCGGTTTAATCTGGCGTCACCATGGCCGTTCTCAGTATGGGGCATTGACGTAATTGGCAGAGTAACCCCGAAGGCATCCAATGGACATGAGTTTATCCTTGTGGCCATTGACTATTTCACCAAATGGGTGGAAGAAGCTTTCTACTCAGTACTGAAAGCCTCTCATGTCGCTAAGTTTATCAAACAAAACATCATTTGCTGATACGGGGTACCACATGTAATTATCTCAGAAAATGGCTCACATTTTCAAGGAGAGGTTTTGGATTTTTTCGAGGAATATCGGATAATTGATCATAAGTCCTCACCATATCGACCACAAACCAATGGGGCGGTGGAGGCAGCAAACAAGAACATCAAGAAAATTCTTCAAAAGACAATCAACTCACACAAAGATTGGCCAGAGCATCTACCATTTGCACTCTGGGGATACCGAACATCGATCAGAACTTCAACCGAAACTACACCATACTCTTTAGTGTACAGGATGGAAGCCGCCATTCCCATTGAGGTGAAAATCCCCTCGCTAAGGGTAGTGGCCGAAGCCAGTATCTCAGAAGTAGAATAGTAGAGAAATCGGATGGAAGAATTGCTCTTGTTCGATGAAAGAAGGCTGCAAGTTCTATTTCATGTACAAGGTTATCAAAGGAGGATAGCTCGAGCGTTCAATAAGAAGGTCAAGACTCGAGATCTTAGAGAAAGCGATCTGATTCTTAAGGAAATCAGAGCTCTTATATTCGACCCGAGGGGAAAATTTAAACCAAACTGGTCCGGACTGTTTCTCATCAAAACCATCATGACCTGCGGTGCAGTCATAATCATGGATTTAGATGGCAATGTATTCTCCACCCCAGTTAACCTTGATCAACTCAAAAAGTACTATCCATAAGATAAAAATAATGATAAAATAGAAGTTCATTGAGTTGAAAATCGAAAAGGCAATTCAGGCCAAAAGTTAGAGCAGCCCGCAAGGTCGAAAATCCGAAAGGGCGACCTTGGCAAAAGTTAGGACATTGTAAAAGGAGAGTGTCAATACCCGAGTGAAAATCGAGCCCGAACTACGTTAAGGCCTGATTCCATCTTTTTGGGATACGTAGGCAACTTCTTTTAAGAATTTCGGCTACTTTTTTCGTTTTTAACCATCTTTGAATCTGAGTAAGACCAATGCAAATTAATTTTTGAATTTTGATAATAAAGACATTTAAGCTTTGGATAGATTTAAACCATCTTAAACACAAAGTGGGAGTTTTTCATTACTTGAGACAAGACTACAAAGTTCTTAAATAAAGGAGGGGCACACAAGTCCTAAACTGTACAGATAAAAAAAAAAAAGAAAGCTGTGAAATTTTTCAATATAAAATAGAGATCCTCAAACTCTTCTCCTTTTCACTGCTTGTTTTCTCTCTTCTCTATCTTTCTTTTTCCTATCTTGTGTCAACCATATCTTGTATTCAGCAGAAAGATCAGGACACTACAACTCGTGCATCTCCATCAATGAGCGACATGGCCAGGCATCTCGATACTGTGCCAGAAAAGGAGCCCGCAGTGCAGAAGAAAATAAATGGCCTCAAATACTGGGAAATACGATCTGACTTCGCCCGAACTGCCGCATGATCCTGTGAGGGTAGTAAAAAGTAGTCTGACGCAGACCAATTAGAAGAATGCCAAGGTGATCCATAGTGGTCAAAGTCATAGTAGGAATCCGCCACCAAGGGCACTGCCAGGTATTGTCTGACCTGGTCAGAGAGGAAAGATATTGTCGCCAAGATGCCTCAGTGTCACATATCTGATAACACAGACGGTAAGGAAAAGCGGCGGCATTGTGTCTATCAGTGGAAGGTTTCTATATAAGGTTCACCTTCTCCATCAGCCAGATCTGTAGCAAGAGTTAGAACAATAAGAAAAAGGCTTTTTTAACGTATCAGAGAACTTGATATAAGGGAAGATGCTATGATCACCTGGAGAAGTAGAGGGCTGCCAGCAAAGGTGGTGGTTTTCCCGCGATGAACAGCGTCCTAGCCCAGCAGTGTCTTAGCCAAAACCAGGGGCACGATGTCTCTTCCCATCCACCTTTTGCCAGCAATGTCAGTCAGTACACAACTAACCCGCCCATCGGAAGGGATAAGTAAATTCTAGGCAAGGAGGCAGAAGTAAAGTGCATAACGGCACCGCAACTGAAAGTCGAGATCGCTGAGGTCACCAGTAAGATGAAATCTCTCAATAAGCCATGAGATGTCAAGACAGTCACCCGAGGTCAGAAGGGAAGCCTCAATCCTGGATAAACCACAAAATTGCATCACCTATTGCCGAACTGAGAGGAAGGGAGTAGGAACGACAACAGAGCCTCGCGAACCCAAGTTCAAAATGGCAGCAAACTCCTCCACAGTGGGACAGAGTTCTTCGAAACCAAACCTAGAGACATGGGACTGCAGATCCCACAGTTGTGCAGCAACCATCAGTAAAGGTTTGTTAATCTTCACGGTCCTCAGTGAGAAAAGGGCATTCAAGCCAAATGGGGAGAAGTTCATACGTTCAATGTGGGAAAGTGTTTCAATCCATAGAAAAAGAGGAGAAGCCATCTGAGTTGGAGTAACAGTAAATGGGGCATCCAGGCCTGTATTTATAAGGCTAGGAAGGGCGAAAAATCAAAATTTTGGCAAAAGGCACGATTAATGTGGCGACCGCCAACTCTAAAAAGTATGGTACAGTGACGTCGTTCCTTTTACCAGGAGACCACCATGTTGAAGCAGGCGACCGCCAAGTATACATTTTGGGAAAGTGGCGACCGCCATGTTAAAGTATGGCGACCGCTATGTTTAAATATGACGGGTATGGGACAATTTACAGTTTGTGTGATCTGTGCGTTGTGACGACTAAACTATGCATCCAAGAAAAGTTCGAGCAGTAAATGAGAGAGAATCATGCATCAGACAGATAAGAAGAAAATAAAATGGCACGAAGGCCCAAGAATGCAGTATAGTGTATTAGAATGAAAGCTGGGGCACCCATGCCCAATAATCAACAAAGCTGAGGCACGTAGGCTTATGGATCAAATGTATGAAAATGTATCAAATTGGGGCACGCGGGCCCATAAAAAGTAAATATAAAAATTGAGGGGGAGAACTCTCTATCTCAAGCATGTCTCGGGCGAACTCGCCGGGAAGAGCCAGCCTCCTATGAGCTGTCATCCTCGAAGAGTCTGTCAAATTCGTCACCGTCGTCGCTGCTGGAGGAAGAAATGACTCTGGATCGACTCCGAGCAGACGAAACTGACCCTCTGGAGCGAGCTCTGAAAGAAGCACGAGACCCACGACCACGTACTGGAACTGGGACAGAAGCAGGAGCAGGTGGCGAAACAGTAGCAGCTACAGGAGGCTATTAAAAGAGACAAGAAAATAAGTAAGCAGTATAAAGGAAAGCAAAGAAATCAAAAGACAAGCACTCACTGGCCAAGGAACAAATGGAATCCCAACAACACGCAAAGCAGTATCCTGCTGGCGGACAAGGGTTCGCAGGCCGTTCATCACCAGCATGATACCATCCAGCCAAGCCTGATCCGTCTGTGGAAAAATAATACAAAACTGAGCAGTCTACGAATAAAGAAAATACAGAAAAAAAGGTAACGTAAAAGAACAAACCTGTGCGTGTACTGGCTGGAACTCCGGCGCTGGAGGAACTGGGATAGGAATGTCGAAAGGATACCCATCGACAAAGGAAGATACAGTCCATGGTATCTGGACACTCCTAGCCCTAGCCCCACCTGCGTCAGCACCAGCTGGACCAGCGTCAGCAGCAGTAGCGGCTCCAGCGGCAGCACCGGCATCGGCTACCTCCGGTGCTCGTCCTCTCCTCCTACCACAAGGGGCAACTGGGCTAGAACCTAGTGGACCCATCATGTGTGACCAGGCCCAGGCAGCATAGTGCCCCTCCGCCACCAGTAGCTCCGAAGATGGGATCCCCACCATCTCCAGCAACAAGTCGACGGGGCCTAAATAATCAGTTCAGCGCATATGGACTCGAGGGACCACCGGTATCCTGAAGTGATCAAGGCCGAGTGACTGGCGAACCACTCGCCCGCCAAGATAGTACTCCCTACCGAATGGGCCCTCCAGTAGGATCCGCATAGAAGCAATATCCCAGCTACGCATCAGATCTGCGCTGATTCGATCCTCCACTCCCCTTCAGACGTCCCAGTGGACCTACAGTGATTCAAAATACAGTACAGTGCACAACAAATGATCAGTATGCAGCACAGTAATCAGCATGCAGTACAATGCAGTGAACAGAAACAGTGATCGTGGTACAGTGCAGTGAACAGAAATAGTGATCAATATACAGCACAAAGAGTAGCGTAGTAAACCGTAAAAATGATACCTGCTTGGGAGTTAGTCGATCCAATGAGACCCAAAATCGATCGATGTCCTTTCCCCCAGCCTTCTTCCCCTTTAGCCCTCGGGACCACTGGGCTGCTCGAGGAATGACTAGAGGATCTGCCGACGAGTTCGCCGGGACAAGAAGCCCGAGGAACTCATAAGTCCATAACTGTAAAGAAAAAGATGTCAGCCAGCAGGTAATGCATAACGGCAAATAAAGAAAGATGAGCAGAAGGCGAAATCATACCTCCCAGACTCTCTAGTATCCCCCCATACTAAGCTCCTAGGGGAACCAGGTCAGTGTCTGTATGAATCTATAGAGGGTGGCCAAAGCAGCTCCTCCCCAGTCAAATGAAGCAACTCGATCTAAATGAGCAAGAGCACCGAGGTAATGCAGATGAATTGTATTCTCATAGTTTGAAAACAGGGAAGCACCAAACATATACATCAAAAAACCCTGGGCAACCCACTCGAACCCGGGGCTCAAAGCAGTGGAAATGTCGATAGCGCTCAAAGAACCAGGTGTATCGAACCGGGTCTCTGTCTATCTGTGCAGAGACGGCTTCAAGGAAATACTGCAGCGCATCGGCAGATCGAGCTATGGAAGGATCGAAGGGAATGGGCGCTTCACCAACCCGGATACCGGTAATCAGGGCAAAAGCTAGAGGCATCAGAGTAGCGTCGAAGGTGGTGAAGTGGAAAGTGTTGGTGGTATTCCACCACCGCTCAGCCAGGGTCGTCAACCAGACCCGGCCATTACTCGTCCTACACAGCAGGGGTATGATCGAGCAAAGCCGGAAGCATCAATAATGGCCCGGCTAGGAGCGGAAAGGGCATCATACCACTCCAACACCTCCCCGGAGGCAGATCCTCCGAAACCTCTCATATAGTGACCAGCATGTAAAAAGAAGACAGATACAAAATATATCAAAAACAGATCAAGTAGGCAAAAGGCAGAAGGCCAAGCCCTAGGAAACTAGGAACCCTAACCCCATGTTCATGTATAAGTGACGATCATTCGGTTTCTTTCAAACCCTAGGAAACTAGGCACCCTGACCCTAGGTTCGTGTGTAAGTGATAATTTTTCAATTTCGCACGTCCTAGTTAAAAGCTAGAAACCTTAAGTCCTGGCACGCTAGGCAAACCTCTATCATCTCGTGTTAAACTTTAAAAAAAATTCTCAAAATCCTAGGTTTTTCTAACATTTTCTAAAATTTTTCCTCAAAATCTTAGGTTCTTCTAACATTTTCTAAAAATTCTCAAAATCCTAGGTTCTTCTAACGTTTTCTAAAAAACTTTTCTTCAAAATCCTATGTTTTCTTAACATTTTCTAAAAAAATTTCTCAAAATTTCTAGGATTTTCTAAAAATTTTCTCCCCAAATTTCTTGAATTTTTCAAAAATAACAGGATTTTCTAAGTTTTCTGGGACTTTTTGAAATTTTAATTCTCTAAGACTTTTTTGGAAAATGCCCTTTAAACTTCTAGAGTCAGTGGCAAATTTGCCTCAAACTTTAGAAATTTTTGAAAAAATTACTTCTAAATTTAGAATTTTTGGATAAAAATTGCCCTTTTAAATAACAAAATGCGTTTCCAAAAAAATAATAAAACGAAGCTTTTTCACTAAAATAATTGTCCATTCCTTTGTTTGTTCAAATTCTAGTTGTCCCTAATGTTTTAATCTCCATTGCATAGGTACCTAAACTAATATCTAATCCCATCAAATGATCATCTACATCATCAAAACCATTCAAATCATCAATCATCATCATCATCTCAAAATCACATCATATGGGGGTCCTATGCATGCGTCTATGATTGAGATATAAACATGATTTGGTATTAAAATAATAAGGATAGAGCGTACCGAAGGTCGCTGACGAGAAATGTGATGGTCGGGCTCCCGCAGTAACACGTCAACAGCAATGGAATCCGTAGGAGGATCGTAGCGTCTCATCCCACGGGATACTATGCGATAAGGGACTGGACCATAGGTATGTGGGTCAAAAGGTGCTGGGTGACCCTCTCCAGCGTCTAGATGTAGAAAGTCGGCCATCGCAGCCTCTGCAGCAGCATCAGCAGCCGCCTGAGCCTCAGCGGCTGTCCGTGCCTCCTCCTCGGCTACCTGGCGGGAAGCACGCTCTGCCTCGTGCAAAAGAGCATCCATCGCGGTGCTAGGCTGCGTAGCAAAAACACCGCTGGCAGGCTGACTAGTAGTCATATCCTTAAGTGCCCCCATAGCGGAACTCTCGGCAGCAGTAGGACCATGCTGTGCCCCTAAGTCAACGTCCCCCTGGCCCTGGGCCGCCATGAAAAGGAACGGGATCACAAAGAGAAAGGTAAACATCTTACGAATGAAGCAAGAAAGAGCAAAAGAGAGTGTGGAAACAAGAAAGAGCGAAAGAGGGTTTGAGAGTGTTTGTGAGGCTAGATAGAGAGTAAGGATGTGAGAAATGAACCCACCCCGCGCGCCTCAAGAACCATTATGCGCGTTTGGAAGTGGCGGCCGCCAACTTTGATTATGGTGTCTGCCAGGTTCGTGAAAAGTCACATGGCGTACGCTATGTTGAAAGGATTTTAACCCGGTGGCCGCTAGGTTCGAAGGGTTTTGTGTCAGCGGCCGCCATGTCAGAAGGAAAAACGGCGCCTGCCAACAGTCATCTCAGTTACTGCAGATGTTTTAGGACTATTTGGGGCTTTTGATATACAATTTTGTTTATTTTATTGTTTGCATGCATTTTGTTTCCATTTTATGTGTTTATTTAGATTATTTTCTCTATTTTACTAAATAATAATAATAATAATACATAAATAATTTTCTTATTGTGTGTTTTATTTTGTATGCATTTTCAAAAAATATTTTAAACAAGTTTCAAACCTTGTTTTTCAAAGAATAATTTCTTTAAAATTCTGCTAGCCCATCTTTCTGCAGTTATTCCTCCCCGATAAATTTAATTGTAAGTCTTAACTCGGCTTTAATTATTTTTAACTCGCGCCTCAATTTGTAGGTCTTAAATTGACCTAACAATTCGTGATCTTTCTTCCTAATAAATCATTTTCTTCCAACCTTAACTTAGCTTTTGATTATTTTTATCTGGCTTCAAACAAACATAATCCCGCACCTCGTTCCGAATTTTTAGGTCTTAACTCGACTAATTAGTTCGATGTCTAACTCGTCGGTCCTTCTTACAATCCTAAACTTACTCGTCGGTCCTCTTCACGATCCTCTTGGAAACCCTAGCCAAAAGTGGCGGCCGTCAACTCCATTATGGCGACCGCCAACTCACATTATAGCGGTCGCTAATAGAACCTTGTGGAACCTTTTCCAACATAGCGGCCGCCAACTTGCATTGTGGCGGCCGCCAACTCAAAATGGCCTGACATGTCTTAAAACGTGGCAGCATCTCATTAGTTGAAGAATTCTATAAATAACGTACCCCAGCGTATGTTTTCAGTACGAATTTTGAGTGAGAGACACTCTACCGATACATCGAGCGATCCTAAGCCTCGACGCCAAACCCTTGCCGAGATACCGAGATCCGAGCCTTCTAACGCCTACATTGCAACCTTAGTTTGGATTTTTGCCCGAGGACTGGTACGCTGAGGCACATTCCACAACTTGAGGATTCTCTGGAAATTTAGGTAACTTGTTTGGAGCCTCGGTCCTTCTAGCTCCATTTTCTCTCTTTTGGAGTGACCGAGTTACTTTAATTATTCTATCTCTATTATTTTTTTTATTATTTATAATTATTTCATTCATGTTTAAGTTCATTTATTTTTAACTTATTTAGCTTACTTGCCTTAGTTTTTTTTTACTTATCTATATTAAGCTTATTAGATCATTAAAATGGTGCTAATATTCTTTAACAATTATAATTTAATAATATTGTTAATTGTTATAACAATGCACCGACATTTATGTGAATGTGATAATCAATACTACATTTTACATTTAAGTTAAATAGTTATTTTTAATCCTTTTGTTTTGCTAGCATTAATTTAATCTTCTTTATTAGCATTTATTTTCTTTACTTTTCTTGTTATGTTAATTTAAGTATTCTAGAATTCATTTTCTTTTTTTTCATTTTAGTTAGTCTAATTTCTTTTACTAAGCATTTTATTTTATTTTCTTTTCTTGTAAGTCTAATTTAATGCTTTGTTTTATTTTCTTTCTAGTATAGTATTACTTTCCTAACTTCTTCTTTCTATAATAGTGTAATTTTTTTTCCATAACATTTATTTCATTTTATTTTTCTTACTTTGTCATTAATATTATTGTACTCATAATGTAACATTTTAATCTCTTTATTAACTATAATTTTCTTATAAAATTTTATTTAGTATTTTTTTTCTCTTAATGTTAGTAGTTATTTTCTTTTAAAACTCTATCTTCTAGTTTTATTATTCTTTATTCTATCAAACTTAAAAATTACAAAAGACTTTTAAGCTAATTTCTATCTTTAAATGACAATATAATTTGTCTTTTAATAAAATTAAAACTTTTTTATTTGTTTCATTTCTTTTATTTTTTCTTTATTTTCTTTACAAATATAAAATGTGAACAAGTTAGATATTCTTTTATCAATAACTTTGTTCAAAACCTTCTTTTGTTAAGATTAGTTTTCCTTTTATAATATTTTCCTTTCTTTTTCATTTTGTTAAAACCCAAAAGTCATAAAAATACATAAAAAATGTAAATAATTTGGTTTCCTTCTTTTTCAATAGCTTAATAACATTTTTTACCATTTTCATTTTAGTATGTTTTTCTTTTTCTTTATTTTTCTTTTAACTTTCAAAATTCTCTTTGTTATAAAATTCTCATAAGCTTTCTTTTAGCATATAATTTTTATGCATCTTTTTACATTTAGTTTTTGTCTTTAATTTTAATTTAGTTTATTTTTAATTATGCATGTTTTTTTTGCTATTCTTTTCAAATACATGTTTAGACTTGTTTAGTCTATTTTGATGAAAAATTCATTTTTAGGTAGTTTTGGTAATTTCTAGCATGCTTTTATTGTTTTATGCAAATTATTATAGTTAGCTTATTTTTCTGAATATTGCATATGGACATGTTCCATGAATCTTTTAGATAGGTATTGCATGTTATAGGATTTAAAATTTATCTTTTGGCACGTACTTGTTTTTGAAATGTTATGTACATATTTTATGTATTTTCTATATTTGATTTTGAATGTTCTCTTTTTATCTCTATTTTTTTTTATTTGCATGCATTTGAGAAATTCTATTAAAGAACCAATGATGATTAGTAGAGGCCAACCTTTTGGTTGGGTGAACGGGGTGCCTAACACTTTCATCGATTCGTATCTTAACCCCCGAACCATTTTTCCCTAGTTAACATTTTTGAAAGATCAGTGGCCATTTTTTTTTTCATAGTTTTTCTCAAAAACTAAGTGGCGATTTTATTTTTGATACGGAGGGGTTTTCAAAATTTAGTTTTCAATGTGTTTAAAATATTTTTTAAAATATCTTTCATTTTTTTTATTTTTTTTATCCCCCTCAAATCCCAAAGCCACACATGTAAAAAATCTTGTGTCTTGAGTTTGGATATTTGATTCTTTACTTATCGCATTCCAAGACATAGATTGATTAAAAACGTAAAAATAATAAATTTTAAATTAGTTTGATTAAAAAATATAAAAATAATTTTTTAAGTACTTTTCGAACTCCTTTTTCCTCAATGTCGAGATAGGTTATATCCCATCTTTCTCTTGAAGAAGCATACTTCATGATAGAGATATACTAAATAGGGGGATCATGTGAAGGGTTGAAAACGATAAACAAATTTGAATTTAAGGAGACAAATGGGTTAGCAAAACAACCGTCCTTCACAGCAATAAGCCCTAATACGCAGCGGGATATAGAGGATTGGGTATCCGACCTTATTTCTGTTAATCCACCTATATGGAGCAATTAAGACAAAATCAACAAAAGTCATAAAGAGATAGCAGCAGCCAGCGCGCAATGAAGATTTGAGGCGTTATATATCTTTCAACATCCAGCCGCCTAAAGCCACCTGCCATTAATGAACCTTGTCCCCTCCCTTCTTCTATATAAGTGCATAAATTGTGTGTTGAATCTGTGTGGAGTGAATCAGAGAGAGTGAAAAAGATTAACGAGAGTTGTGAGCTATGTGTGTGAGAGAGCTCATCTGTAATCTTTCAACAATATAGTGAAATTTTTCTCTCCCGTGGACATAGGCTAAGCTTATTTGAATCACGTAAATCTCGGTATTCCTTGTGTTTGTGGGTGTATTCTTGTTTTGTGGACCTCTCTAAACTCTAACAATTTCAGCAATTGAAGCCAGGTGAAATAGGGAGCTCTTAAAGCATATGTTTCTTCCCTTTAAGTGTGAGGAAATTTACAGTATTCCCCTCAACCCAAGAATGGCGTGTGATCGAGTAATATGGCATTACAAGAAGAATGGGAGATACTTTGTTTGGGCTGGGTACTTTTTAGCACCGTGGCGTTGGAATTTAGAAATTTTTGAAAAATGTTCAAAATAAAGAATTCAAAGAATGTTTAGAAAAAAATTTTAACACCTTGAAAATCTTTTAAAAACGTTAACCAGAGAAAAAAGGTTCGGGGGCTAATGTACAAATCGAGAAAAATGTTAAGCACTCAATTCGCCCAACCATAAGGTTGACCTCTACTAATCATCATTGGTTCTTTAATAGAATTTCTCAAATGCATGCAAATAAA
>JAOTRH010168712.1:0-12502 GCA_034768845.1 Heliamphora exappendiculata
TATATATCTTGATTAATGATTATAAAAAACAGCACGTTATCATATATTTTTTTAACATTCAAAAAATGGTTAATGGATTTACATAGGGGTCTTAAGTATAAGATTTTATAAGAATTAGATACAGGTTTTTTTTTTTTTTTGGTTTTTAAATTGCAGTCTCATCACATTTTACTATTTCTTTTTTATCTCTTAACAGGTAAACTCTCTCTTTACTTAGGGATTTTATGCGCATACTTAACGTCGATGTGACAAAGTAATTTATTTTTTATTACAAATTTTAATATTTCATAACTTTTAATATATAAATTCTATTTTCTTTATAAAATTTATGTTTTCAGACATATTCATTTAGATCTATCAAAAAAATCTATATTTAATATAAAATTTTGTAAAAAGAATAACCTTGAAGTTTTGTTAGTTTTTTACTTCTTTAGAACATAGAGATATTTTTTTTATTTCGAGAAGGAATAAAATCTATCTTTTTTTTTTCTTTGAAAGCTAATTTCTTGATTTTCAAACTGAGAAGTTTATCAGTTGTAATATATTAAGAACTGTTATTATTCTTAGTGCTTGGATTGTGATTTTTTAAAAATTACTTTATTTCTAAGTTTTAAAAATCAAGAAATTCTCCAAATATTTTATTTCTAGAAATTCCTCATTTTCAAAAATTATATATTTTTAAGATTCTGAACACCATATTTACATAATAAAATATTGCAAAATGAGAGATTTTGCAAATCAAGAAACTTCTAAGTTGTGCAAATTTGTCAGTTTATTTTTTATTTTTTACATCATTTTATGTTTACCATAGACGACGGATAAGTTCCAAAATATTAATTTTATTAAAAATAAATATATGTAATGAAAGATATGAAAGCTTAAATTTCTTAATTAAAAATATAACTAACTCATTACCAAATACTTAAATAAGGGTAAGATTGTCATAATAAGAAGTTATATTTAAAAATAAAACATTATCTCACTATAAGAAATTACACTTTTGCTGACTATTTTTGCCGACCAAATATTTTTTAGTCGGCAAAAGTATAGACTTTCTGCAACCAGATAGAGTTTAGTCGGCGAAGATGCAGACTTTCCGCGACCAAATGCACTATGGTCGGCCAAGCTACCCTTTTCCGCGACTAAACACAGTTTTGTCGGCAAAAGTGTACTTTTTTGCAGCTAAAGGCACGTTGGTCAGCAATAGTGTCGAAATATCCACGACCAAATCCATTTTGGTCGGCGAATGTATACGTTTCCATGACGAAACACACATTGGTGGGAGAAACTGTAGCATTTGCAACAACCAAATCCATTTTGGTCAGCGAAAGGGTACGTTTTTGCAACTGAAAATGGTTTGGTCGGAAAAAGTGTAATCTATTATATATATATATATATGTATGTATTCTTGTTCCTATACAGTTTCCTCGCCAAACTTTTGCCCACTTCGAAGTGACCCACCGTGTGCCTCTCATTAGTACTCCCAAACCCTAACCTCTGCACGCTTTCGCTTCTCACGTCGCCGGCCTCTCCGACGCCTCTCACCGCCGTCCTCACCGCCGCGCCTCTCACCTCCGTCCTCACCGCCGTCCTCAATGCCGATCTATCTCGCTGTTGTCTCGTCGCTGCCATCCTCAACGCCGTTCTCTCAGTTAATATTTCTGTAATGTTTTTAATCTCATTTTCATATAAAAGAAGTTAGATTAAAGCTAGGAACAATAATCTGGGGCTATTAAAAAACTGAGATCATTTTAATTTTTCAAATGTGATTTTCTAAAATTAGATAGTTGGTTGAACTGAAACAAATAGGTTTTCTCTTGAATTTCTAGGATCGTTGTGGCATTGAGTTTTTATACCTTTTTTTTGTTTTGTTTTGCAGTTTACCAACTGCAAAACATATGAACCATTGCCACTTTTGAGATAACTCAAGTTGCTATGGGAAAAGGAATATTATTTTCTGATTAGGGACATTGGATGGTTGAAGCATTTACCGATGCATAATAGGTAAGATCCTTAGAGTTCCTTTTAAATAAGCCTAATATTAGTATAGCCTATAATCTAGTTTAACATGAGGGGACAAAGTATGTGGAGGTGCATTGTTATTTCATTCACCAATCTGTAGACATTTTTAAATGCAAGTTGGGTATGAAAGACAACTAAGTACCTACTTGATGGGAATTGATATATTTTATTGTTAACATAGAAATAGGGGTGCTTTTTTGGTATCTCTGATCAGTTTAATACGAACAAATGTATATAGGGATGAGTTAAATATCACATACCAAAACCCTATATTTGTTTATGTTATCTCGTATCTACTTCCCTTCTCTTCTCTTTTCTTTCTTTCCATAAATGTTAACTGTTGGGAACTCTTGCTTCAAGCTAGTACATGTGTTAGATGATGTTTACCCCATCATTCATGTTATCCTTGTTTATGTCATTCTTGTTTTATTCATTTATTCTTCTTGTCTTGTCTATAATGTGGGGCTCGCGACATGAATGCTTTAAGTATTGACCGATTCGTATTTAATATCATATCATTCGATACATATTGGAATTTTGGACCTCTAACATTGACGATATCAGGTTATTTATCTCGGTTCACTTTGCGATTGTTTTATTTGGTTGTCCAAATGAGGAATAAATGCATTATTTTGATTTAGGAATTTAGGCGAAGTAGAGAAGTTGGTGACATTATTAGTGGTCCTCAACGCCGATTAGTGTTGACAAATTTGCACTTACTACTCTTACACACTCCTATCTTAATATTTCTCAAATAGGTATTGACCTGTACAATCATCCCTATTCTGGTGTGGACAAAGATGGCTGGAGGTTTTTGATTGATCATTTATTCACTAATCCAAAATTTGAGGTAAATAATACTAACTATAATTAAAATTTTCAATTTATATCTCTATTAATTAATATATTTTCTTTTATAGAAACGATCGATAGCTGGAAAAAGCAACAGAAGGAAGCTACCCTATAACCATACTATGGGATCTCGATCATTTTCCGCAGCAATGTCTATTGAGGTGAACTAAATGCCTAGTAAAGTAATACATTTCTATTGCTATTATCTAGTAATCACATCGTACTTTATTTGAAACTCACAGGCAAAGGAAAATGATGGTGAGTTATCGAATTTTTGTGATTTCTACGAAATCACACAAGTCCAAGAAGACAAAAGAATGGATTAATCCTACCTGCAGTGAACTACATGTAAGCATCCAACAAATGAGCACTTATATTGATCATTTACTTAGTGACTAGACAATATAACTAATTCATCTTCCTCTTCTTCTTCTTCTTTTTTTCTTTACAATGACAGGCTGAGATAACAAGAGTTTGAGATGAAGCTTCTCAATTCGGGAAGCCGATGACTCAAGAGACTATTTCTAGGATAGTTCTTAGGGAGAAGAAGGGATACCCTAGAGAATTTGGGGTGGGACCAAAGCCATCTTCATCTTCTCTGTAGAGGGGATACTGATTCACGAGCACGTGATGCAGAGGTTGAAAAACTAAAACTTGAGATGGATGCACTCCGTGAGGGGCATTAGAGAGACCAGATAGAACGAGAACCGCAACAAAAACAAACTGATTAGCTACAAAGCATCTTAACACAACTCATGCAAGATCGTCTAGGTATATGATTTTGTTTATGATTTTGGCTTGAAAAATTGCACAAGCCCCTTAAAATGTATATAAAGTTAACGAAAACGACCCATTCGGGGGGCAAAAATTAAAAACAGCTACTAAATAGCATGGGAAATTACACGAGCACCTCCTTCTTGTCACAACAAACTTGTACAAACCGACAGCACTCCAATCTGACACCCGAGTAGAGTCTTAGAGTTTAAATTGTGAAAAAATTAACAAAAACGGCCCGTTCGGAGGCAAAAACTAAAAACAACCATTGAACAGCTTGGAAAATTTCATGAGAACCTCCCTCTTGTCACAACAAACTTGTACAAACCGACATCACTCCAATCCGACACTCATGTAGAGTTTTAGAGCTTAAAATGTACATAAAGTTAAAGAAAACAGCCTATTCGGGGGACAAAAACTAAAAACAGCCACTGAACAACATGAGAAATTGCACGAGCACCTCCCTCTTGTCACAACAAACTTGTACAAACAGACGACACTCTAATCCGACACCTGAGTAGAGTTTTAGAGCTTAAAATGTATATAAAGTTAAAGAAAACAGCCCATTCGAGGGGCAAAAACTAAAAACAGCCACCGAATAGCTTGGGAAATTACATGAGCACCTCCCTCTTGTCACAACAAACTTGTACAAACCGACATCACTCTAATCCGACACTCGTTTTAGAGCTTAAAATGTACATAAAGTTAACGAAAACAGCCCATTGGGGGGGAACTAAAAACAACCACTGAACGACTTGAGAAATTGCACGAGCACCTCCCTCTTGTCACAACAAACTTGTACAAACCGACGGCACTCTAATCCTACACCTGAGTAGAGTTTTAGAGCTTAAAATGTACATAAAGTTAACGAAAATGGCCCGTTTGGGAGGGATAAAAACAAAAAACAGTCACTAAAAGACTTAGAAAATTGCACGAGCACCTTCCTCTTGTCACAACAAACTTGTACAAACCGACGGCATTTCAATCCGACACCCGAGTAAAGTCTTAGAGTTTAAAATATGAAAAAGTCAACGAAAATGGCCCGTTCGGGGGAAAAACTAAAAGCAACCACTTAACAGCTTGGAAAATTACACGAGCACCTCCCTCTTGTCTAAACAAACTTGTACAAACTGACGAAATTTTAATCCGACACTCGTGTAGAGTTTTAGAGCTTAAAATGTAAAAAAGTTAATGAAAACGGCCCGTTTACGGGGGCAAAAACTAAAAATAGCTACTGAACGGCTTGAAAAATTGCACGAGCATCTCCCTCTTATCTAAACAAACTTATACAAACCAACAACACTCCAATTCGACACCCACATAGAGTTTTAGAGCTTAAATTGTGAAAATGATAACAAAAATAGCCCGTTTGGTGAGGGCAAAAATTAAAAATAGCCACTAAACAGTTTAAAATCTTCTATTTTCAAATGAAATGTTGAGAATGATGAAATTGTCTTGGATGAATGTATTTATGATGAGTATGTAATGAAATTCATGTATGGTTTAATACTGTATGGTTTAATTCTCTCTGATATTGGTGTAATTGTTATAAAATTAAGACAAATAGTTAGTAAGTAGTTTTACTTTCTATTGGGTTTTGAGATCCAGGTTATGCCTGAGTATATTATATTGTTTGCATTTGACAAGTCATCTGATAATTTGGAATTATCTGAAAAATAGAGGAAACTCTGTCGAATTTTTTTGGATTCTACACTTAGAATATTTTTTTTAAAATTTGGGATGCAACGATTTTTAAAATAAGTTGAGTTCAGAAGTTTTCTCAGAATATTAATGAGATATACTCTCTTTGGAAAAAAAAAGATGAGATACACTCTCACTTGCTAATAGCTTAATATTCTAATTAATGCAGCTTAAGAATCTAGCACAGCTTGGAGAAAGATTTTTTAGATGATGGGATGACTCTATCGGACGAGTGGAAAAAACACCTGCTACTAAGTTTCATCAGCCGTTTTCAAAATTTGACATTGCAGTATGATTAGAGACTGAGATTGTTTAATTAGTTAAAGTTAGTGGTCAGAAATGAATAAAAAATTTTAATTTTTTTGATACTTCTGTCTATTGAAGTTTTATTTAATAAGCGTACTAAGAGTGCATTAAAGTGGTGATTTATATTATTTAAGTTTTTTCAGATCATTTATGATTTTAGAATGAATAGTAGTTTGTTTATTAATCTTTGTATGCACACATGTTACATGTTTACTTTATGAATTGTCAATAGTTTGCTCTAGAAGGACTTTTGTGATGCAATAATTAAAAAATATTACGTATCATTTTGAATATATATAAATTATTGATTATAAGTTTATTTGTATATGGATTGCAGGCTTAGTTCGTGAATTGATAATTATTTGAATTAGTTAGTGTTTTTTTTAATGGAGTTATGATTAATAATAATAATTATTATTATTATTATTATTATTATTATTGTTGTTAATTTTTTCCGGACTAAAATATTATATTGTGAAAAATAACTTTTGGCGACTAAATAATTTAGTCGGCAAAAATATCAAAAAATTAAAATTTTTTGCCAATGAGACTATTTGATTGCAAAACACCTTTGCCAACTAAATGGGTTTGTCAGTGAAAGGTTTTTCAAAAATTTAAAAGTTTGATCCAACGACACTATTTAGTCACCAAAAACCTTTGCCGACCAAATGAACTCGTCAGCATTCAAAAAAATTTAGGATTTTTGCCGACGACATATTTGGTCGCGAATAACACCTTTTGCCGACCAATGGTTTGGTCGGCAAAGATCCCTTCACTTTGCCGACTAAAGAATTGGTCGCCAATGCATCTTCTTTGCCGACCAAATTGTTTTAGCAACTAATCAAGTTCCTCGGTAAAAGTATATATTACCGACTAAAGTATTGGTCGGGGAAAACTGGGATTTTGGCGACCAAAATGAGTTTAGTCGGCGAATGTTTTTGCCGACAGTCCTTTGCCGACGACAAGGGCGACCAAAATATTTGGTCGGCAAAGGTTTTTGGCGACGAAAAATAGCTTTTGCCGACTAAAACTTTGGTCGGCAAAAGTGTATTTTTTTGTAGTGTCTTTTAGTAAAATATAATTCTACTACGCATCTTTTAAAAAGATTTGCAACATCACTCTAAACACGGCTTCAAGTCTCAACAAAGGTAATCTCTCTCGATATTGTTTAGCGAACATCGAACAAAGCTCGAAACTTATGTTTTTGGTGTTTCTTCCCCTTTTTCTTGTTTAATTGTATTTAAAAATTAAAATAAATTAAAAAATAAATAAAATAATTTAATTTTAAAATTTTGAACAATTATAATTTTTAAAATTGGTAATAGAGGAAAAATTTAATAGATAAAATCAAATGAAGTTGTTGTAGTATTAAAAAACTAACTAAGGGCATTTTTGACTTACAAAAAATTCACACAGTATCATCACACAAAATACATGTTCTCCTTTTATATATTAGTATAAATAATTTAAGAACTTTAAGAGAAAACATCAAAAACTAAAATTCAGGCAATGGTAATAACATATAGAGAATTTCTTAGGTACTCAAAGAAATTGTCTCTTGAGTATTAGAAACAAGGTTAGACATTCAGGGAGACATTAAACCAGCTGGACTTCTTGTGGGAAATGCTTTGATAATGATTCATTTCTTTTTTATTTTATGCTATTAGAATATATTGAATATCATTCCTTTTCAACTTTAGGTTGCCATCTTGATATGTCTTGGCGCATTAATGAAGAGATGAATAATATGTTGATGGAGCTGCTTTGAGTTCGGAATTTTGAAAAATTTATATTGATAAAGTCAAAAAGTCTGATGCGCCTATAGAAGAACTCTTTAAGGTGTTAAGACAATTAGGGAAGTTTATGGTTGTAATATTTCTTGGTGATCTTTTGATGTAAGTTACACAGAATTTTTTTTATGTAATTTTATATAAATTTTTTGACTTCATGAAAATGTTGAATTTTTTTATTTTTCAAGTGTTTGAAAAATACTAGTTTGTGAAGCGGCTAAAAGGGAAATTTGCGAAGCAACTAAAGGGGAAAATTACATCAAATTAATTCATGATACACTAGTTGTTGAACTTTTCATTTTGGATTTGTTTTGGTTATGTGATTAAATTTAATGTTAATTGAATTGTTTTGGATGTAATGATATTTGATTGCATGGAATGAATGAATAGATGTAATGGTAAACAATTTATTTTACTTGATTTTCTTGAGAATGGATGAATTATTTATATATTTTTGATATTATCTTGTATTGATGGATGTTTAGAATTTTAATACATAAATGCTTATTTTTGTATATTTTGATAGACAAAAAAATATAATAAGTGAAATTATTTCTTTTTGAGACCGCTCATTTGTTAATGCAAATTGAATTTTTTGAGACGGTTTAACTACCATTGTAAATAAAACCTTTTCAGACTCCATTGTTTCGTCGCAAATAATACTTTTACCGATGGCATACTTTTCGTCTTAATTGATACCTTTTGAGACTGTATTTTTTTCGACGCAATATCATTTTTTTAGATGGGAGTTTACTGACACAAAAAGAGTTGTTTTTGTAAGGATATTGATAGCATACGCAAAAATAAAAAATAAAAAAATAAAAACCATTTTTAATGTTTTTGCGACGTTTTTCAAAATGTCTCAAAAAGTTTTTTTGCCGACGCAAATGTTTATGAGATGATAATTTCTGACGCAAATAGTTTTTTGCGACCCCAACAGTTATTAGCCCTATTTGCCGGCACAAATAATATTTACGGTGATAAATTGGCCTTTTGTGACAACAATCTCCCGATGCAAAAGCCTATTTTTTAATAGTGGACGCGATGTGGCGCCAGGTAGAGCAATGGTTATGACGGAGGCGCAAGGTGGAGCAATGGTCACAATAGCAGTGGGGTGGATCGATGTTCTTGACGGTGGTACAGGGTGGCACAATGGTTGCGACAGTGGCGTAGTGTTGAGCGATGATCGTGATGGCAGCGCGGGTGGAGTGATGGTCACGAATGCGGCAACGGGAGATGAGTGAGGGAGGGGGAAGAGAGAGATGGGTTGATACTAGAGTTAAGGTTTTACATTAGGGTTTAGACTTTGGTGCTGTGGAGTGAGGAAAGCTTAATTAAAACG
Organism: Heliamphora exappendiculata; assembly: GCA_034768845.1. Lineage (NCBI taxonomy): Eukaryota > Viridiplantae > Streptophyta > Magnoliopsida > Ericales > Sarraceniaceae > Heliamphora > Heliamphora exappendiculata. The sequence continues at coordinate 8,788 of JAOTRH010168712.1, forward strand.
ACGCCATTTTGATTTTTAGATTAATAAAACAACGTATTTTTATTTAGAAGTTTTTTAGACCCCAAACATCTCGTTGCAAATGAAGATTTTTTGCGACCAAAGTTTTTGTGACCGTCATTTTTCCATCATAACTAATTAGTTTTTTATTTATTTGCATCGGCCAATTTTTCCGTTGCAAAAAGTCACTTTTTGTGTCGACAAATGACCCGTCGCAAAAAACTTCGATGCAAAAAGCCATTTTTATTGGGGTGCCATTAGGTTCGTCCATGTTTATTCCATAATGATGAAAGCTTATCTTCTACTTAGAAGATTTGGAAAGTCGTAACATCCAAAAAAAAGTTTCACTCTCGAATATATATTTGAGGTACAAATCAACCGAGTCTAGCCTAATTGAACAACAAGGATTTTATGATATTTAAGTTCAACTTTAACTCAACTAAAATTGGTCTCTTTTATTCGATTTTGACTAGTTTAAAAATTATTATAATCGAGCTCCACATGAACAAGAAACAAGTCGAGCACAACTGTCGTAAAATGATCAAAGAATCAATGTAAGAAGCGAAGCTAATAGGAGTATTTCTTTCTCATCATTGTCAACTTTAACCTCAAAACTAGTTAGCTGTGTAATGAGCATATTAAAATTCAAATGTTCTAACAAAAATGTAATTTCTTTCATCTTCAATATGTACAGTTGTTTTTTATGTAGAACTTGTTTGTCAAAATTTTCTTCATTAGAGACTTTCTAGCTTCTATAAAGTCTCTCTTATGTCATCTCTACATCGATCACGTAGTGAATAATTTTATTTCTTAGATTCAATAAAATTTCACTCGCAGCCTGGCATCAAGTTCCTCTCAATCATCGGCAGTCATCTTCTTTGGCTTCTTTTCCTTGCTGAGTAATACATTAGAGATCTCTTGTTGGATCAACAAATCTTTCATTCGCCGCTACCAAAGTTAGAAGTTGTTCTTACGGGTGAACTTTTCAACATCATATTTTTTATCATCTCTACCGCAGTACTTGAGTGATTAAAGTCGTAACTCGAATCTCTGATAGTATTTGTTATGCAACAGACACACTGGCTTCAATGTACAAAAAAAATTAAAAAATTCAAGCATCACAAGAATACAAAAACATACGTGGTTCGACAATGCCCCTATGTCCACTAATAAAGAGTAGGTCAAAATCTGCTATGATCAATAAAAATTACAAGTTCTCTCTAACTATCCCACCTCAAATTGAGCATCTCTCAATATTCTCTTATGTTGGAGTCTTTACCAATGGCTATTCAAGGTCTTTCCTTAACTCTATAAGACAATAGGATCTCATATTTATGGGAATTTCAGCCAAAGATCCAAAAAAATAAATTTTAACGCGCAAGATCCATCAATAAAAATTTTAACGCGCAAGATACAATTGCGCATTTTCTCTCGAAAATACCATTCAAACATATAAATTTATCTGTTATGCATAACAAGCAGAAAAATTTATCCGTTTGATAGTAGTCTGTTTAATATGCATACAGATATGTGTAAGGTACACAGATAAATTTATCTGTGCTTTTCAAAATATGTGTAAGGCAAGCAGATAAATTTATATGTGTGCTTTACACACATATGTAAGGCACAAAGATAAATTTTTCTGTGTGTTTTACACATATTTTCCTTCGTTTCTCTCACCAAAACCATCTTCATCTCTCTTTCATCTCTCACCCCTCACAGGTTCAGACTTCAGTCCCACTCTAATAAGCTCCGCCGTCTTCTCTTTCCGTCCCAAAAAACTCTAATAAGCTCCGCCGTCTTCTCTTTCCGTCCCAAAAACCAGCTTGAATAATTACAGGTAGGTTTTGGGGTGGAGTTAGGGTCTGAGAGTGATGAGATTTGAGTGTTGTGAGCTATAATAGCGGTTGCTGTGTCTCCTACGCCGCACCCTAATGTTTCATCACAAGGTGGGGCTCTGGGGAGCCCGAAAAGGCCTCCATTGTTACCTTCCGAGGCTGACAATGGCGTGGTTGGTGGCCCTCGGAGACCGAAATCGAGAGAAGTCACTTCTCGGTACTTGTCTTCTACATCTTCAAGTTCCACGACGACTTCGACTTCGGCCAACTCTTCTTCTACGCGTTCATTCTCTTTGTATCCGTGCTCCTCGAGGCGGTGCCCGTCGCCAATGGACTTTACTCAAAAGGAGTGAAGAAATTTTTGTCTCAAAAGTATCTTGCGCGTTAAAACTTTTATGCAGATGAACTTTGCTCGTTAAAATTTTTTATACTGAATGAAAAACAGTCAGCGACGTATAAATTGGACTGTTCACTAATTTTCCGTATATTTATTAGCCCCCACCAAAAGATTTTAAAAATGGAAAATCTCGTGCCTTAAGGACAGTGCTGTCCAAATGGCATAAAGGCTCAGTCTGGACAAAACTCTTCCTAAACTTGATGTCTCTCATAGGTTAACTCCGTCTGGATGCACAATGGCTATGTTTGGACGGGCTTATTTAGAACCCAAACCATGATTTGTTGCCTTTCACTATTCAGGCGGTCCAAGCCCCCTTTCGAACAGTAACTCCCAATGGGCGAGGAGTTAACGAGACAACTTCAGTGGAGATTAATTTTACAGAAAAGCTACATACACTGCCCCCTTTCACCGCCTCGGCTCCTTTTCATTCCTCTTGGATTGGACTTTTTTCGTAAGTACAAAAATACTATTTCCTCAAGAAAAATTAATTTCTTAATATATTTTATTTAATATCATTATATTTTTGAGATTTTAATTATATTATAAGTCTAAACTATAAAAAAACAAATGAACATAAATATCAAGAAGGGAGAGGTCGACACACTAAATATTTTATGATCTAAAATACTAGGAATACCAACTTATTTTACTAAATTAATATTTCACGTATTTGGTAAAATAAGTTGGCATTTTATTTGAAAATATGTTTTATTATCTGATCACAATAATATTTTTTATTCATAATTTATTTATTGTTACTATTACTAATCACATATAATTGTTAATATTAAATAATAGAAGAACAAAATTGTCTAATTTCAACAAAAAGTAAAAAAAAATAGTTTTTTATCCAAACAATCAACTTAAAAAAAATTTGCTTAAAATCTTAGGTTCTTCGGTTTTATTATATTTTGAATTTATAAAAAAATATGCTTAAATTGGACTAGCTTTTTTTTTTGTAGATTTTTTGATTTTTTGGCTTTTTTATAAAAAAAATAGATATAAAAATATGTAAAAAAAAGTCAACTGAAGTCAAATAAGTAAACTTTTCAAGAAATTTTTAAGCAAAAATTTTCTTAAAAATGATAGTTCAAACATAGGCTTATTTATAGATAGCTCCATTCTTTTGGGGGCATAGTTTCCAATCAATTTTACTAACATTAAATGGTGATGAGTGTTTCACATTATTATCTAATGTTAGGGGTGTAATTTGGGACCGACCCAGCTCGGGCCCGGTGAACTCTCACCGAATTTTCGAACCGAGCTTTTTGGCCAGGAGTTGGCCCAGACCCTAGGTGCTATGGGCTCGGGCCTTAGGCCTAGGGACCCGGCTTTTGGGCGGGCCTAACCGGCCCGGCCGTTTTTTTGTTTTGTTTTTTTTTTTTCAAAATTATTATATTATATAAGTATATTATATTATAAATTTAAGTTTATTATTATAATTTTATATAAGTTTATATAAAAATAAGTTTATTATAAGTTT
>JAOTRH010168723.1:0-44039 GCA_034768845.1 Heliamphora exappendiculata
AATAACTAAAGACGAATGTGACTAATGAAAAAGAAACGAAAAGAATAGAAATGAAAATTTAATAGATAAATTAAGATGTTGAAGTGAGTTTAATGATACTATAACGTTTGAATAATTAACAGACAAACTAAGTGGATGAGTTAAGAAAATTTGAAGCCAAAAAATCTAAAAGAATTCATATTATCTTTGAAGTTTATATAAACTGGATGTGTATCTGCATTGAGAAATAAATAAATTGAATAAATGAAAATGATTGCGTAATATCTTGCTCATCCACACTTCACAAATCATGCATTACATTGTCTTTAGTCTTATCCTACGAGTTTTGGGTTAGGTTATATATATCCAATCTTTAACAGGTTTTAATAAAAGAAAGGGAAGCAAAGGATGGGATCTTGAAGAATATTTTAGAAGAAAAGAGCAATTTCATTATGGATGTAATCATATATAGATAAATGTATAAATCTCGTGTATTCACTTCAAAGAATTGTATTGAGAAACTGTATGGAAATTGTGAGATTGTCATGGATGAATGCATCTAGTGAAATTAATGTATGGTTTGATTGATATAGAGATGAATACAATAGTAAGGAAGTGGAGAATGTTAATTATTATGTAGCTTAAGCTTACATGGCTTAACTTCTTTTGGGAATTGGTATGCTTGTTTTGTAATTGGATATGAATGGTTGTAGTAGTTTTGATTGTGTTTGAGAATTGGAATCCAAACGGTGCCTGTGTATAAATTGTGTTTGGAGTTTAACAGGTTTACAGAAAAATTGGGATAGTCCGAAAAATAGAGAAAACTCTGCCGAAATTTTTAAGAAATAGACTTAGAATATTTTTGAAGTTTTAGAAAGGATCTTCTTTAAAAACGAATTATATCCAAGTATTAGAAGGTTCTAACCATAAGTAGAGTTGTATACAAAGGAGTATCCTCAATGATTCTTTAATGTTGGGTTATCAAGTGGAGTTCACGTGACCCGGGAGTCGGGGCGTGACATGAACCTTCACGAGGTGTAAGTACTCGATTTTTATTAAAAAATATTTCTAATCATATTGCATTCCATTCACAAGAAGAATCTAAAAATATAAATGAAGCTTTAGAAGATAAATCTTGTGTAATGACTATGCAAGACGAATTAAATCAATTTAAAAGAAATAAAGTTTGAAATTTAGTTACTAGGCCTAAAGATAATACAATCATTGGAACTAAATGGGTTTTTAGAAATAAAAGGATGAAAATGGTATTGTTGTCCAAAACAAGGCTAGGTTAGTTGCACAAGCATATAATCAAGAAAAAATAATTGATTTTGAAGAAACATACGCACCCGTAGCTAGGATGGATGCCATTCGTATGTTATTAGCATATGCACCATATAAGAACTTTAAACTTTTTTAAATGGATGTAAAAAGTGCGTTCTTAAATGGTTTTATAAATGAGGAAGTGTATGTTAAACAACCACCTGGTTTTAAAGATTATGATTATCCAAATCGCGTATTTAAATTAACAAAAGCATTATATGGTTTAAAACAAGCTCCTCTAGCTTGGTACGAAAGACTAAGCAATTTCTTATTAGTGAATGGTTTTACAAGAGGAAAAATTGACACAATATTATTTACTAAGATTAACAAAGAAGATATGCTCATTGTACAAATATATGTAGATGATATCATATTTGGGGCTACTAATGAGATTTTGTGTAAGAAATTTTCCATTTGCATGCAAAAGGAGTTTGAGATGAGCATGATGGGAGAGGTCACCTTCTTTCTTGGGCTCCAAATCAAGAAAGCGAATAATGGAACCTTCATAAACCAATCAAAGTATGCACGTGAGCGGCTCAAGCGTTTCTAAATGGAAAATAGAAATGTTTTGGGTACTCCAATGAGTCCCTCAACTAAACTTGACAAAGACGAGCAAAGAAAACTGGTAGACACTAAGCTCTACCGAGGTATGATTGGTATTTTACTTTATTTAATTGCAAGTAGGCCTGACATCATGTTTAGTGTCTGTATGTGTGCACGTTATCAAGCTTGTCCTAAAGAATCACACCTAATAGCTGTAAAACGAATATTAAGATATTTGGTTGGCACAATAGATATAGGTTTATGGTATCCAAAATTTACATCTTTTGAAATGATAAGTTATTCTGATGCGGAGTTTGCTGGTTGCACAATTGACCATAAAAGCACTAGTGGCATATGTCATTTCTTACGAAAATCACTTGTCTCTTGGTTTTCAAAGAAACAAAATTTTGTTGCCTTATCTACCGCCGAAGCCGAATATGTGGCCGCAGGTAGTTGTTGTGCACAAATTTTATATATGAAACAACAACTAAATAATTTAAAATTAAAATATGATCTTGTACCAATTAAGTGTGATAACACAAGTGCGATAAATATCTCCAAAAATTTAATTTTACATTCACGAACAAAACATATTGAGATACGTCATCATTTTCTTTGTGAACATGTTCAAAAAGGTGATATATTTTTGAAATTTGTGAGTACTAGTGAACAATGGGCGAATATCTTCACCAAACCCCTTAATGAGGATCGATTCATTATAATTAGAAGAGAATTGGGTCTTTTGCATGTTTGTGAGGTTATATGAAATTATCTAATTGTGAGCATATTGATAAAATTCTTAGTAATCCCCTATGCATCAGTTGCGTATTAAAAGAAACCCAAAATTTTTGAAACAATAGAGTCTAGTCGACTGAACCCCTTTTCCCAGTCGACTGAATCCATTTTTCTCAGTCCAATTGACCGAACCTAAGGCTTCAGTCGACTGAACCTTCGGCAATGGTTAAAAACTAAAAAGCCAAATTGCATTTTACCCAATATGTTTTTGTTATACCGCTTGGCTTCTCTCTCCTAGGGCACAAAATTACTTTGTTTTGACATCAAAAAGACTCAATCTCAACCTCTTTCTCAAACCATCTTTCCATCTCTAAACCCTACATTCTCCCTCACACACAAAAACCCTTCAATGGCACATAGAGTTAGAGGCAGCAAAGGAAAATCCATTGCTAGGGATGATTCAACCGACGACAATGACAATTGGTTCTCCTCAAGTAAAGCCGAGATTCTCTACAAAACATCATCTACAATCTCTTGAACCGATTTTTGGTAAAAATTTAAATATACGCTTTGTAGATTCTTACTTTTCAAATGTTAAAAGATGCATATCTAGACTTGGTTAGGGACCCGTTGTTTTCTATCAATGTAAAGGCATTTATCCCCAAATCACTAGGTTGTTTTATGTAAATCTTTTCCAAGACCTTTCACCAAATCCCAATGATCATTCCATCTGCTTTACTACTTATCCTTATGGGAAAACTTCTAAGTTTTTCGATAAAGATATAGCAAATCTTTTTGGAATAGGTCGAGGAGACTTCATGTGTACACAAATTTCTTCATAATCTTGGATCATAGCTCATGAATTCAGCCCCGAATCATTTTTACCTTTAATCATGACCGAACTACTTATGAATTTTGGTATCCTTCCATCTCCTCCAGCACCTCCACCTATTCTTACCACCACTTATGATGCTCCTGTCACATGTTCTTTTTAAAGAAATTGGTTCTCTCTTTTTCCAAAAGCATTGACAAGAAGCTTGACAAGATTAGCTCTCGCCTTGGTCACCTTGAAGCGGCTATGGGCGTACCTCCCTCCGCTACCTCTTCACTCGCAGATGAGGGAGATGATGATGATGATGATGCCGCCGACTCTTCTCACTCCACCTCTTTTTGATAATTCCAAAAGGGGGAGAAACAAGGAAAGCTCCACTTTATTTTCCTTTTAGTCCGGAGAGCATTGAAGAATTTTTATTTTTGGATCATGTACTAATACTACTCTTATCTTTTTTATGGTTGTGCTACACTTTATCATGTTTATTATGCTTGGATGGTTATGCTTATTGTGCTTATATATTTCTCCTCACATAGTTATTTGATTCATCTTGAATTGAACATCTATATTGATCATAAGGCTTACCATTTGAATGAAATGAACTTCAAATCTTCACAACTTATGCAGATAGTAAGGGGGAGTTTCTCAACTCTCAAAGATTATTACATTGTTGTTAGGGGGAGCATTACTTAAGCTTTCCTATATTATTTTGCTTGTGTTTGTCATCATCAAAAAGGGGGGAGATTGTTGGCCTAACAAAGCTTCAATAACGGAATTTTGATGATAATAAACATATATATCTAGTTGTGCAAATTGAGTTTGGTTACAGGAAATATACACTTAGCACAATTCAAGATATACAATGGAAGCCATGACGCATAATTCCAAATCAGGATTATTTGGCGACAAGTTTTTTTGGAAACAAATGCAAAAAGGATCGAGACATTGAAGACTTGAAGAACTTGTTGTAAATTTCATCTTGTTAGGATCATTGTACATTCTCATTATCTCTTGATTATTACTTTGAAGCTCATAGAAATCTTAAAAATGATAAAAACATTTTTTCAAAACAAATAATGATCAAAATCTTTTTGGAAAATGAAAATCTGGATTTTTAATGATCCAATCGACTGAGGCACTATAACCAGTCGACTGAATGGGCTACAAAAAAATTGATTTTTAGATCCATATCAGTTCAGTCGACCGAACTTCAGGTCCAATCGACCAAAGTTAAGTTCAGTCGACCGAAGGAGTCTCATCAGTCGATCGAACAGCTTAAAAATTGAATTTTTCTAAAAAATGGCTAGTTTGAAAATTCTATAATCAGCCCAATGGCTAGTTGGTTTCTGGAGCCTATAAATAGGGGCCTTGTGCTAGTGTTTCATTCATCCAAAGCCTCTCAAACATCTCTTACTCTATTACTTCATTGCTCTTCAATTCTTGAGTTTTTCATACACATTTTTTAGAGAAAAATCATTTAGAATTCTTATTGTGCTTCATAGTCATATTCTATTGAGAAGTGAGTTTTAGAGCGTTCATTATTTTGTACTTACTTACTCATCCAAGGAGCGTTCTTTGTACACTCTTATCATTCTTGTTTCTTATTTGTGATTGAGAAAGGCATTTCTCAAATAGAGGCTAATCTGCCTACAAAGATTAGGATTGCTTGAGAAGGGTACATTCTCAAGAAAGGCTACTTCACCTAAATTAAGAAGAGAAGCTCCTCCGCCTATTCAAGGAGAGGTAGTAAAAATTGTCATAGCGGTTGGCATGAGGCAAGGACGTAGGCCGTTGTGCCGAATCTTGTAAAAATCGTGGTGTCATCCTCATTCTTTCTTTACTTTATATTTTCTTTATCGTACTATTATTTTTTGTTGCACCACTATTTTTGTTCTTGTATCATCATTTCTTAAGCTAAGAAAAGCATTGAATCTAGTAATCAAAAAGTTTTAACTTATCTTTATACTCGCACTTTGATTCATCTAATAAAATGGTTTTGTTTATTTATGCTTTAATCTTTATACAAGAAGCTAAACTTGCATATTAATAATAGTCGTGTACTTTAATCAAAATGGGGATATATTTGAAAGTTTTCTTGCAAGCTATATTTGAGCTTTAAGTTCTTCAAAGAAGTTTTAAGTTTTGTTTTCTTCAAACTAAAATGACTTTAAGAATTAGCATCCTTATTTGTGCTTAAGTCTTTTTATTGTTCATTTCAAATATACTTGTGTTTGAATTCTAGAAGTCATATTAAAAACATAATAAACTTGAAGGCTATACTTTAAATTGTTAAAACTAATAAAGTATTGTATTTGATTAACAAGAAGTTTAAACTTTGTCTACACTTGTTCTTAAACATTTCAACACAGTTTTTATTTATAAGTTTAAAACAAATTTACTTGTGATTTAAATAAGTAATATTTTTGTGAACTAAAGATCATATACTTGTATTTATAATTTAAAATTTTAAATACCTAATTCACCCGTCTCTTGGGATTACACACGTAATATCATAAATGTGTTTGTTTCTGATAAAAGTTCTTTCTTTGAGCCGAAAGGCATGAAGAATAAAAAGTTTCAGAAATAGGGAGACACGGTTTCTAGGGTAGTTAGTGGGCTACGGACTGGTGTGAAAAAGCCAAAAGGCAAATGTTTTCACTACAACCAAACCCGGCACTGGAAAAAGCTATGTCTAGTATTTCTCAAAAGGTAGAACAAACAGGGTAATTTCTGTTTACTGGTTGTGGAAATATGTTTAGCAGTGTTATCTATCGGTACCTAGTGTGTAGATACGGGAGCCACTAATCATGTCTGCAATTCATTGCAGGGGTTCCAAGAAACGCGACAACTTAGTGATACAGAGATTTACTTGCATATGGGCAATAATACAAAGGTAACAGCAGCTGCAGTAGGAGATGTCACTCTCAGTTTTGGTAGAGATCGGGTTTTAATATTGAGAGATTGTCTTTATGTACCTGCCATTAGAAGGAACTTAGTTTTCGTTTCTGGATTAGCTAAAGACGGATATTTGGTTATATTTGATTTATTTTAATAACTCTATGGTTATTAAGGATAATAAATGGGTTATCTATTTTGGTACATTGGTGGATGATCTTTATATTATTACTCCAATCTCTCTTACACTGCAACTGATTGAAACAAATAATACATCTATATTACCATATAAGAGAAAGTTTCATTCTTTAATGAACCAAATGTTTCTTTCGCACTTACGCTTGGGTCATATTAATCTAAAAAGGAAAAATAGACTGGTAGCAGATGGACCTTTTAGTTCATTGAAAGTGGAGATACTTCTAGTATGTGAATCTTGCTTAGAGGGTAAGATAACCAAGAGGCCCTTTTCGGCCAAAGGGTATAGAGCAAAAGAACTGTTGGAGCTAGTTCATTCTAATGTATGTGGCCCTATGACAATTCGGGCTAGAGGTGGCTTTGAGTACTTCGTAAGTTTCATTGATGACTACTCAAGGTATGGATAGATTTATCTAATGCACCGTAAGTCTGAATGCTTTGAAAAATTCAAAGAATTCAAAGAAGATGCAGAGAAGCGTCTGGGTAAAAGTACTAAATCACTACAATTTGACTGTGGTAGAGAATACCTCTTTGGAGAGTTTAAGAACTACTTATCATCAGAGGGAATTACATCCCAGTTAAGTGCACCTAGGACTCCGCAGTAGAATGGTGTAGCAGAGAGAAGGAATAAGACTCTTATAGAAATGGTAAGGTCCATGATGAGTTATTCAGATTTACCCGATTTGTTTTGGGGACTCGCTTTAGAGACAGCGGCTTACATTCTAAACTTGGTACATTCTAAGTCAGTACCTTTTACTCTCACATAATTGTGGACATGGCGTAAGCCTAGTCTGATACACATTCATATTTGGAGATGTCCAGCACGTGCTGAAATGGAACGTGGATAAGTTGCAATCGAGGACGGAAATTTGTTTCTTTGTGGGGTATCTCATGGGAACGAAGGGTGGTCTATTTTGTAATCCTAACGATTAGAAGGTCATTGTTAGCACCAATGCCCAATTCTTGGAAGGAGATTATACTATGTATCACATGCCCAATAAAAAAATTGTTCTGCAAGAACTAAGAAAAAATACCAGTAGAACGGAAGAGAACCATAAGTCACTGGTATTCCATTATCTCGTCGTAGTGAGAGGATTATTGGGATAAGTGCAAATCAAGAACATGTTGCTGATGCACAGGGTTCAGATTCTGCATAGCCTATTACTGCTAGTACATAGACATAGGTAGTGCCTCGTCGTAGTGGGAAGGTTGTTCATCAACCTGATCTGTAACGTCCTGAACCCCGGGAACCCATGAACACAACCCAAAATATTCTGCATAAATGCTATCAATAAAGACTTTCTTAAGAACAACCCTTCTGTTTTCTTCAAGCAACCATAATAAAAACATGTCACAAGGGCCAAACAAAGTTATTAATCTTCAAGAGTTCCTTTACAACACTTATATTATTACCATCATCCACTTTACTTTCTGTACAATGATAATATAAATACAAAAGAAATACTAGATCGTTCTTCTTAATCCTTTCCCACGTGCATCTTCTGCATTGATATCATCCTGAATTCTCAAAACCTGAAATGGTTTTATATATATATGTATGAGCCGAAGCTCGTAGGATAAAGACTAATCAAGTGTTATGCATGATTTGTGAGGTGTGATGGGTGCAATCGAAGTAAATGCAAGTTTCACCAATTTTTATATATTCCCACGCACACACTCACGCACACCCATTTGTTCTTTCCAAAAACCCTTTTTAAAACATTCATTTCTTTCACATAAAATCGCATTAATTTCTCATCATCCAGTTTTTCGCAAAAATCATATCACATTATAAACCGGCGTCGGGTGCAGCTTATAGAAATCCCTCCCTATTACTTTCCAATAGGCTACGCAAAATCATTGGGTAATAGATAGCTCTATAACTCACTACAATGCTGCCACAACTAATGAACCGATATCGGGCACAGCTTATAGAAACCACTCTCTATTTTCCCAATAGGCTACGCGAAGCCATTGGGTAATAGATAGCTCTATAACTCACCACGACACAATACCACGTTTCAGGGGCTAACCCGTGGGCACGTGGTCCCCATCTTGCACAAGTTTTTGATCTTTCACCGCGGACCCGCCAGGCCAACTTAAATCACATCCATCCATACGGTTCATCATTTGTTTATAACATTTAATTTCGCAAACCCGGAAGTCCAACCCACAATTGGTTCCTCTCCTAATTAATTTCACACATTATCAAAAATATCCAAATCAAAATTTTCATTTCATTTTTCTCATTAAATTCTATTTGAGCATTCAAATTTCTTTTCATGTCATATGCATCACAACCCCAATATATTATGTCTCATATATCACATCTCATTTACCTATTTCATAGAGTACTAACACAAATCTTATCCAATAGAAATCATATCATTTTTAAAAAAGGATGCACCCATCTTCTGCATATATAAATACATTAAAAAAATCCATGTTCCCTTCCAAAACTTGGGGTTTTAAGAAATAATCATACTAAACCACATTCCTCAAGACCTATTTTTTTTTGTAAACCAATATCCATTAAAACTTATTTAAACCAACACGATTCAAAACGAAACAATTTATGAGTTCAAAACCTTTTTAAATACGCACAACCGTGGGTTTAACTAATGTAATAGAGTAATCCAAAAGTTAGGTTTAAAGTTCCCAAGAGTCAAATCTTTAACCAAAACATCAACAATTTTGGAAAATAACAAGATCGATTGATCGGTCGAGAGACCGATCGATTGGTCTCTTGCCTGGACAAGAGTACCGAGAGCACCAAAAGTCCGCTCGATAGATCGATCGATCGGTCTATCGAGCCGTCCTGTTCCAGGCCTTTTTCAAGCAAAAAGCTTGATTTTTAATACTAACCAACTCTTTTAAAAACATTTTAGGCAAAAAACAACCTTTAAAAGGAAACAAAAACCGTTCCAAAACCTCCCTCGGGGTGTAAAAGTTCATGTGGAGCAAAAACAATCAAAAACCCTTTGCATAATATTTTTTTAAACCGTGGTTTACCATTTCTTAAAACCCCAAAGTTCTCAAAATAGTTTAATCTTATTTCAAAACTTCATCTCATTCAACATTTCAACTTAGCATCTAATTTACAAGAAAATCCATATCTTTATTTCTCAACCTTTTAATTCAAGCACCAAATTTATTTAACCACCTCACAAAAACCTTCAAAACCTCTTCTCATTTTTATCAACCTCTTATCTTTTCATCAACAAATCATATTCACCAAATAACCAATGATACTCGTATAAAACCCCCACCGATTCATACTTTATTATATCACATATCAAATACCATTAGGGTTTTGCTTAGTTTCAAAATTTCAACACAAATCGTAGTAAACCACAAGGATTAGTCAAGATCCTACCTCAAAGAAGTTTCACAACCAAGAATCAAGCCCCGCGTAAGCTCCAACTCATCAAAGCCCAACCCGTGTAGCTTCAAGGGAGCTTCTAACGCATTTCCACTCTCTCCAATGGCCGCTCACGCAAGGAAACGAGAAGATCTTCACCCCCAATGAACATTGAAACCCTCAAGAATCTCACAACACTAAACCCTAGCTCACTCCTAAGCTTTAGAGAGAGAGGTGGAAGGAGAGAAATGCCAAAACAAACCCAAAAATTGAGATTTATAGCCTCTGTCCGTCACATACCGATCGATCCGTCGCGGGATCGATTGATCGGTCTTTTGCGACTACACTGTTGGTCCAACTTTGAACAAACATATCTCCTTCATTCAAACTCCAAATAGAGTCACTCTTATGCTCAAATTGAAGCCCCACAAGTCTACTTTCCAATGGTTTAAACCCTATACCAGGATTCATTTTGTACAAAATGTTATGACCAATTTAGTGATGGTATGTCACTTTTCTTCACACACTTTTCACATATTTTTGTCCGAACATCCATTGAGCCCCATATTCTTCCTCTATAGTCCGTAGCCCACACTGCATTTGAGGATCGTGTAAGGGAATACAGTAGAAGATCTGACAGGAGTTTCAACTCAAAATCAAATCGTAGTTAAAGAATCGATCGAAAAAAGGTATTGTTCTAAATTAACTTTGATTGCACGGGTTTTATTTTGATCGTTCGATGTCAAAAGTTTTATCTAGAGCCCGTTTCGGTGTTTGCCCGTCCTGTTAATTTTTTACTAAAAATTGTTTGTAAAAACAATGATCTTGGCAGTTTTACCTCCAATAAGGATGACATTCACTACACCCTCGGGCACCTATTGTTATTGTGTGATGCCGTTTGGTCTGAAGAATACAGGGGAAACCTTCAGAGGGTTGCCACTACTTTACTACATGACATGATATATAAGGAGGTTGAAGTGTACGTGGATGATATGATAGTAAAATCCAAGGATCAGGATGGCCAGAGTGTAGCATTGCGTAAATTCTTTGAAAGAATAAAAAAATATAAGATGCGGCTTAACCCACAGAAGTGTGATTTTGGAGTCACCCCCGAAAAAATGCTGGGGTTTATGATTACTAAACGAGGCTTTGAAGTTGACCCTTCTAAGATTAAGGTAATCTTGAAAATTCCTCCTCCAAAGATTGAACGAGAAGTCAAGGGCGTTCTGGGTAAGATATAGTTCATCAATCGATTTATCGCAGAACTGAGAACTACCTATGAGTTGCTCTCCTGTCTGCTGAAGAAGGGGGTCAAGTTTGAATGAGATTAGAAATTCCATGACGTCATCAAAGCTGTACGTGAGTACTTGCAAAACTCACCTGTTCTGGCTCCTTTTGAACTTGATAAGCCGCTGATTGTCTATTTGTCAGTGATCGATTTAGCTAAGGGATGTATGCTGGCACAGGAGGGAGAAACTAGAATCGAAAAGGCGGTCAACTATTTGAGCAAGAAGATGACAGGGTCCGAGATACATTATACACCACTGGAGAAGACATGCTGGGCTTTAGTTTGGGCTTCCCGAAAATTGAGACATTACATGCTATCTTTCACATTGAACATAATATCCTAGATGGACCCATTGAAATACTTGTTTGAGAAACCAGCATTGACAGGAAGGCGGGCTCGTTAGCTACTATTATTGTTAGAGTTTAACCTCAAATATGTCACTCGAAAATCATTCAAAGGTAGAGCAGTAGCAGAGTTTTTTGCCGACCAACTAAAAAATACTACCCTTGAGAGAAAAATAAAGATAAAATAAAAGTTTGTTGAGTTAAAAACTGAAAAGTCAGCTCATGCAAAAGTTAGAGTAGCCTGCAAGACCAAAAACTCAAAAGGGCGACCTTGGCAAAAATTAGGACATCATAAAAAGAGAGTGATAGTAAGTGTGCAATCCCAAGAGGGGGGGTGAATTGGATATTTAAAAAAAATCTTGTTCAAATATCAACACAAGTGTAGATTTTAATTCACTTATAAGCAAGATTCAAAACTCTTTTGTTTGATGATTTAAAACGTAAGTTTAGATTTTAATTCACAAGTTTAAAAACTTTTTGTTTGAAAAAATAAATCACTAGACTCAAGGCTTTCTTGATTTACAAATTAAAATACAAGTATGAAATTTAATAGTGAATTATTCAAGTATAGATTTTAAGTGTTGTGATGCAAATATAAACAACAATATAATAATGAGAATGAAAAGTAAAGCGAGATAGAAATACGACACCACGATTTTTACAAGGTTCGGCGCAACGGCCTACATCCTTGACTCAACCCAATCGCTATAAGAATTTTCACTATCCCTCCTTCCATAGGCGGAGCAGCCTCTCTGCTTAGTCTAGGTGAAGTAGGCTCTCTTGAGAATATCCCCTTCTTAAGTCCCTCCTTATAGGCAGAGTTTCCTCTCTCCTTCAATAGGTGGAGTGACCTCTCTTGAGAATCACCATCTCAAGTAACAACAAGAATACAAGAGTAAAATCCAATTGGATGTACAAGATCAGCTCCTTTAGCGAGCAAATTAATACAAATGAAGCACACTAATATTCACTTCAAAGAATATACAAGTGAAAATCTCAATGGAGGATTTCTAAGGTTTTCTCTAAAAAATAATTCATAAAAATGAAGAATTTGAAGCACAAAGTTGATATATATGAGAGAGTATGATCGAGGGCTTTGCTTTGTGTTTTTCAAGGCTTAAGAGGTTTATTTATAGGCCAAAAACACGAACTAGCCGTTGGGCTAAATGTGGTAATAGTCAAACTAGCTGTTACAGCCAAAAATATGAATTTTAGCCTATTCAATTGACTGGACAACCCATTCAGTCGACTGAACCAGCCTTCAGTCGACTGGATCCCGTGATCAGTAGACTGGATCGCGACTGCTCAACTTACCCGACTTCAAACGACCATAACTCCGTCATCCAGACTCCGAATAGGCCATTCTTGTGTTCAAATTGAATTCTCAGAAGTCTACTTTCTAATGGTTCAACGCTCATAGAAAAATTCATTTTGTACAAAAATTTATCACTAAAAAACTGAAGATATGTCAATTTTCTTCACACACTTTTTTGCATATTTTTTGCCGAACTTCTTTTGAAATATTTTAAAACGCATTTTATACTTTGAAAATGATTTGTCATGAAATATTTAACAAACCTATGATCCATCTAAGGTTTCCTATGAGCTTTCACACATTTAACCAATGGTATGTGAACTTACTTAGGTCCTAGTGCATTTACACTTTGAAAATCTTCAAGTCCTTAAAGTCTTTTTCTTTTCTTCTTTGTTTTTCTCGTGCTCCATGGATCTCAGCCACTTGAGTATGATCTTCATGCTTCATGGCTTTAATTTTGCTTTCTCTATTGTGCTTGTGTCATTGATGTCTTGTGAACACACTCAATTTGCACAATTAGAAGTTTTGGTTTGTTATTATCAAAACATGTTGAAACCTAGTTAGGCCAACAAAGTGTCAATATCCGAGAGTAAATCGAGCCCGAACTACATTAAGGCCTGATTCTACTTTCTTGGGATACGTAGGCAGCTTCTTTTAAGAAGTCTAGCCACATTTTTTTAACCATCTTCGAATTTGAGTAAAACCAATGCAAACTTATTTTTGGATTTTGATAATAAAGTCATTTAACTGCAAAAATCAAAAAAAACTTTGGATAATTTTGAACTTTCTTAAACATAAAGATGGATTTTTATTACTTTAGCATGGGCTACAAGGTCTTGGAAATGAAAGAAAGGGCGTGCGAGTCCCAAACTCTACAAACAAAATGAGAAAGAAAGCTGTGAAATCTTTAAAACGAAGCAGAATGCCTCAAATCTTTCTCCTCTTTGTTGCTTGTTTTCTCTCTTTTTTTTTTATCTCTATTCTCCATATACTACATCAACCATGTCCTATACTTGGTAGAAAACTCAGGATACTGTAGCTCCTGCATGTCCATCTGTGAACGAGATAGGCAGGAATCCTCATATAATACTAGAAATGGGGCTCGTAGTAAAGATGAAAATAAACAGTCTCAGATACTGTGAAAGATAATCTGGCTGTGACCAAACTGTCACATAATCTGATGTGGATAATAGAAAGTGGACATTCGCAAGCCAATCAGCATAATGCTGGGGTAATCTATAGTGATCAAGGTCATGGTAGGGATCTGCCAAGTGATGCTTGGGCCCGTCATGGAAGAGAGATATAGCTGCCAAGATGCCTCAAAGCTGCATATCTGGTAGTAAGGGTGGCAAAGAAGAGCTACAACACTGTACCTATCTGTAGGAGGTTTTTGCATGAGGTTCATCTTCTCCATTAGCCAGATTTGCGAAAGAAATTAAAAGGAAATAGAAAGTAGTAAGAGGAAAGCTGTGTAAAGAAGAAAAGCAAGTTGAAAAGGAGTCCTAAATAACCGATGAGGATTACGAGATGAACAAAGGATATGATGATGAGCCCTTAGAACCCGAACCTAAAGAAGGGGCAGAAAGAGACCAGCTGGGGAGCTGAGAGACCGACCTCGGAGGATATCAAAGTATATGAAAAAATATGAGCGTACAAGAATTTTGGGCACTGTTTGTGTCAGACCCCAAACATCTGGGTCATGCGAAAGCCCACCAAAACACCCATTTTAGAAAATAGGTTTTACAGTTGAAAATCAGAGTATACAACATTTGGATAAAATCCCCACAGTTTAACTCTCATAAACTGGAAACATGCATTCTCGTACATGAATAAGTATATCGCCTCAAGGCGTACAAAACCAGCCTTCTGAAATAGGCATCGCATGTAAAAATACATGTACAAAACAGGAAAAACTACAGCAAGTCTTCCCCCACCTCTGCAACTAGGTCATCTCATCATGCTCACCTGAAAAGGTTTTACAAAAAAATCCCACACTGTGAGCCGAAGCCCAATAGAACATAGACCGTAAAACTGTAAAGAAGGCTATGCAATTATACACGCATGGGCTCAACCACGGGAGCCAAAAATGTTTTCCTCTAAAAAACTATCAACTTTCCACCAGACTAACACGAGTCTCAAAAGGTTTTATCTCATAAAACCCCATATTTTTCATCCTTCAAACTATGCATATCATCCTAATAGATATCGTGCCACAGTTAAGGGAAAGTTGTAAATAAAACAGTAAGCTCGACTCAGGCCACACAGCCGAGGATAAGATAAAATGTAGTCCTATGTACCAACTCTGCCACACCGACAAAGGTAACATATAGACTCTCATCCATTACCCTCGACCCGTAGGTTTAGTAATGACAAGCTCTATACGGAGTCACAACAATAACGCCATTAACGGAGGCAACCGAACCACTCAATTTACGGGAACTAGCCCGAAGGTACAAAGTACCTGCTGCTTAATTTACAACCTGAGCCCGAGGGTACAAAGCACCAAATCACACTCAATTTACGGGGACTAACCCGAAGGTACAGAGCACCTATGCTTCGCACATTTTTTGGACTTACACTGAGGAGCAATGGAAGTCCAACTCAACACAACCACTGTCACGGTACATATATGGAGAACATTTAAAAACCCACCGTAGCTCAACTATAAAAACCCTAAAATAGTTTATGCAGCACATGTATAAAAGAGATCCAATCCATAAGAATGGAGATCTAAAACTATTTCCAACAAAACATTTAAAAGGTGAGTCTCAACCCCGCGGGTTAGTTCCAAACCTCCAAAATCACGTTTTTTACCCGATTTTATAAATCACCATTTTCAAACCTCCTTTTGAAAACTACGAATATCACGTACCTAAAACATGTATACAACCGAGGAATGGCGTAAAAACCCCACTTTTACCCAAAAAGCATGATTTAAAACATATAAACAACATTTCATGCATTTCTACCCGGTGAAAGCAAATATAACTGCATATAACACCCTCATAACAGTAGTAGGTCTAGAATCCTACCTCGGAGAGTCAAGAACTCGATGTCTCAAAACTGAACGGCATCAGAACGAGAATTCGATCGGATGGATGCGAAGCCCTCAGCCCCGATAGCAAGGATCCACGAAGGAATCAACCCAAAACTAAGCCCCAGGCCCTCAAAGCTAGAGAGAAGGAGGAGAAATTGGAAAGAAAAAGCCCTTCCAAACATTCCAGCCCCTTGAACTACTTATAAACACGCCAAAAAGACAGTTTAGTCGACTGAAGCTCCTAAAAAAACGTGAACCGCCACAGTTCAGTCGACCGAACCCAAGAAAAACACTTCAGTTGACCGAACTCAGCAGCCTAGTCAACCGAACTCCCTTACTATTTTTGGTCTCGGGTTTGTGAAGCATAACAAGGTTTTTGGTCCAAACGCAAGCCAAACGAGCCTCTACCAAACCCCAAAAAGCATATAACATACTTATACATGCTGTTCTACAACTTTAAAGCATAAATCATGCATCGATGCTGTTCATATACTGAATCAAACACATCAAATATATAAATAGCCTAAAAATAAAGGTTAGGGTCTCACAGTTTGGCATGAATGCACCTGTCATGGTTGAGTTGGCATGAAACGGATCCCCCAAGGGTGTAGCAAAAGGCCCCCTACAAAGGCCTGAGGGGTGGATGACTTGATTGTTGAAGACTTGTGGAAGAGCCAACTAGGAGGTAGCTATCAGGGGAAGTGTGTTTGGAGCCGACAATGCAAAGGGTGTCTAGTTTACCTGAAGAAGCAAGGGGCTACCGATAAAAGTGGTAGTCTCACCACAATGAACAACATCAAGGCCAATTAGAGTCTCAGCCAAAACCAGTGGAAGGAAGTCTTTCCCTAACCACATTTGGCCCGTAACATCCACTAGTGTGCAGCTAACTCGTCCATCAAAAGGAACAAGAAAGAACTGAGCCAAGAGATAGAAACACAGAGCATGACGTCATCGCAATTGAAAGTTAAGGTCACAAAGATCGTTGGAAGGACGAAACCTCTTAATAATCCTCTTAATAATCCAAGGAATGTCAAGGCAATCGTTAGATGTTAAGAGAGAGGCTTCCATCCTAGACAGGCCACAGAGTTGTATTATCCGTTGTCGAGTCGAAAGGAAGAAAGTAGGAACAACAATGGAACTCTGTGGGGTCAGGTCTAGAATAGTAGCAAACTCCTCCATAGTGAGACATAACTCATCCAAACCAAAACAGAAAACATGGGTTTGTGGGTCCTATAACTGAGCAGTAACTTTTAATAATGGCATGTCAATCCTAATAGCCATTAGGGAAAACAAGGAGTTAATGTCAAACGAGGTAAAGTTTAGGCGTTCGATGTTAGAGAACCCCTTAATCCATGCAAAAAGTGGACCATGGAAAGAAGCCATCTGAGTGAGAGTGACAGGAAATGGGGCCTCAGGGCTATATTTATAAGGCATAAAAAGGCTAAAAATAAAAAATTCAGAGAATGGTATAGTTATGGTGGCGATCTCCACCTTGGAGTGTGGGACCGCTAACAAAAAAGTACACAGTACATTGACATCACCTTGATGACCAGGCAACCGCCATGTGGCTCTTGACATACGTAGCAACTGCCATGTTGGAAAAATGGCGACCGCCATGTTGAAATGTGGCGGGCATGCATATGTTTGTAGTTTCTGTAATCTGTGTAAGTTTTACGACTTATATCATGCATGCAGAATAGTTTGAGAAGTAAGTAAAATAAACCATGCAAACAAAAGCAGTAAATGGCACGAAGGCCCAAATGTAACGAATATATCAAAGTGTGAAATTGGGGCACGCAAGCCCATATATAAAACTAAGAGTATTAGAATAAATGTGAAGAAATGAATATGAAACATGGGTACGCAGGCCCATAAAAAGTGAATGTATTTGAATGTATTTGAGGGTGGGAGAATCTCTCTCAATCTCTCTCATCGCCTCCGGTGAACTTGACGAGAAGAAGGACCGACCTCGTCAAAACTAACATCTTTGAAGAGAATCTCCAAGCCCTCACTATCATCATTGCTGGAGGAGGAGGACACAGCTTTGGAGAGGCTCCAAGTGAAAGAAATTGATCTATGTGAAAAGTGAGCTCGAGAGGAGGCACGGGACCTACATCATCAAGCTGGAGCTAGGATCGGAGCTGGAGGCAAGACTGGAACCTGTGGCAGTGCTATGACGACAAGTGGTACGGGAGGCTGTAAAAAAAAAGAAAAAGAAGTAAGAATCAAAATAGAATATAGAAAAGTGCAAAAAAGTTAAAAGGGCTATAAGGTACTCATTGTAGCCACTGGTGTGAAAGTAATGCCAGCTACTAGAATCGTGGCATCCATCTGACGAACTAGCGCTCTCAGACCTATAACCATTAGCATCGTGCGGTCTAGCCATGCCTAATCAATTTACAAGGAACAAAAGAGAGCAGTTCAAGAACACTAGACAAGTAAATAAATAACTAGAAGAAGGGTGGAAGAGTGAAAGACAAACCTGGCCGATCTTAGCTTTGAACTTGAATGATGGCGGAACTGGGATTGGAAGAGAAAAATGGAAGCCAAGGGATATCAGGTCCCCTCCCCCTCAAGCACCAGCTCCAGTAGCTCCGGCAGGTCTCTCAGTAGGCCCCTCCGCAGCAGCAGCAGCGCCAACATCAACTCCAGCACCAGCATCAGTGGCCTCAGGTGCCCGCCTCCTCCTTTTGCCACCAGGGACAGCTGGGCCAGGTCTTAGTGATCTAAGCAGATGCGCTCGGGCCAAAGCTGTGTAATCTCCATCTGGCACCAACAGCTCCATGGAGTGAGTCCCCACCATCTCTAAAAGAAGGTTGACGCGGCTCAGGAGGTTGGTCCGGCGCATGCAGGTTGGAAGAACCACTAGAATCCTAAAGTAGTCAAGACCTCGGGACTGGCGGACCACTCTCTCTCCCAGGTAGTACTCGCGACCGAATGGACCCTCCAGTAGGATCCGCATGCAAGTAGCTTCTCGGCTACGCATCAGGTCTGCACCAGCCCATTCCTCTACCCCTTGCCAAACATCCCAGTAAACCTGTAAAATTTTAAAGTACAGTGCAATGCAGAGAATAGTAATTAATGTAGTGAACAATAAATGGTGAGCGGTGAATATAGTTCAGTATGGTAATCAGTGTGCAGAATACAATAAGCAATGATCAGTGTACAGAACAGAGAATAGTGATAAGTTCACAGTACAGTATAGAGAACAGTAGTCAGCACAGTAAGTAGTAATCAGTTAGTACTCAGTGTACAGTGCAGCGAATAGTATCATACAAAGGGTAATGCACAGTACAGCAAAAGGTGAAATAATGATACCTGGTCTGGAGTCAACCGGTCCAGAGATACCTAGAATCGGTCAATGTCCTTCCCTCCGACCTTCTTCCCCTTCAGACCTTGGGACCACCGAGCTGCATAAGAAATAACAAGAGGATTTGCGGAGGAGTTCGTGGGGACATGAAGCCTGAGAAACTCATAGGTCCAAAATTGTAAAGAAAAGATGTCAGCAAGCAGATAATGAATAAAAGAGAACAAAAATGAATGAATGATGTATAGAAACTATTCCTCCCAGACCCTCTAATATCCCCCGATGCTGAGCTCTTAGGGGAACCGGGTTAGGGCCCATAAGAAGCCTTAGAGCGTGGCGAGAGCAGCTCCTCCCCAATTGTATGTAGCAACCTAGTTGAGGCGAGCAAGGGCACCCAGGTAGCAAAGTTGAATGGTGCTCTCCTTGTTCAAAAATACGGATGCACCGAACATATACAGCAAAAATCCGCGGGCAACCTACTCGTAGTGGTGAGGCTTGGTGCAGTGGAAGTGGCAGAATCGATCAAAGAACCAGGTATACCTAACCCGATCTCTGTCTATCTAAACTGGGACAGCTCCAAGCAGGTACTTCCATTCATCAGTGGAGCAGGCGACGGTAGGATCGAATGGGATGAGAGCACTGCTGACTCTGATACCGGTAGTAAGTGCAAAATCCAGAGGTGTCAGGGTAGCCTCGAATGTGAAGAAATAAAAGGTGTTGGTGGTATTCCACCACCGCTCAGCCTGGGTCGTGAGCCAGACCCAATCATTGCTCGTCCTACCCAGTAAGGGTATGAATTGAGCAAAGCCAAAAGCATCAACGAGAGCCTGATTGGGAGCAAAAAGGGCATTGAACCACTCCAACACCCCGTCTGAGGCAGAACTGCCAAAGCCCCAAACGTAGTGACCAGCCTAAAAAGAAGAAGATAAGCAGAGAATATATTAAAACAAGTGGAATGCATAAAGTAATAGAAAGAAATAAAAACCCTAGATTTTTGTGTGTGTGACGACCCTTCGATTCTCTTAAGTCCTAAAAGACTAGGCACCCTAAGCCCTGGTGCGCCAGGCAAATCTTTTATGCCCTAGAAGATTAGGCACCCTAAGCCCTGGTGCGCTAGGCAAATCCTGCACGTCCTAGTAGAAGACTAGGAACCGTAAGTCCTGGTGCGCTAGGCAATTCTTTCAACCCCTAGAAGACTAGGCACCCTATGCCCTGGTGCGCCAGGTAAATCCTGCATTTCCTAGTAGAAGATTAGGAACCCTAAGTCTTGGTCTGCCAGGTAAATCTTTCAAACCCTAAAAGACTAGGCACCCAAAGCTCTGGTGCGCTAGACAAATTCTTTCAACCCTAGGTTCGTGTGTGTGTGACGATGCTTAGGTTTTGCATGTCTTAGTAGAAGGCTAGGGATAGGCCTGGTGCGCCAGGCAAACTTCTATCCTAAATCGTTGTAAACTAAAAAAAATTGAGAAAAATCAAACCCCTTAGATGTGTTACCCCTTAGATTTTAAGAAAATAAAAAATATATAGATCATCCTCTTAGGTTTTTCCCATAAATCAAAAATAAAATTCACTCCCTTGGATTTTTCCCAAAAAACAAAAATAAAAATCATACCTTTAGATTTCCCTAGATTTTCATAATTGCCTCTAGGTTATCTATAAAATTTCCAAAGTGGCCCCTAGATTTTTAGGATTTTTAAAAAAAATTGCCCCGTGTTTTTTTTTGGATTTTTGGAAAAAAAAAAACATTTCCTAATTTTTTTAGGATTTTGAAAAGATTTTTCCCTAAATTTTAGGATTTTTGAAAAATTCCTTAATTTTTATGATTTCTAAAGAAAATTTTCCTAATTTTTTAATTGTTGCAAAATTTTCAAAATTCCCCTTGATTTTTATAAATTCTTGCAAAATTTTCCTAGAATTTTTTATAATTTTTGCAAAATTTTCCCTAAATTTTAAAAGATTTCTGAAAATTTCCCTACGAGTTTTTAGAATATTGGAAAATTTTCCATAGATTTTTAAAAATTTTCTTTTAAAAAATAAAATTTCTCCCCTTAAATTCTACGTTTTGCCACAAAAAATATAAAAATCAAAAAATTTTAAACAATCAAAAAATCAAAAAATCAAAACCTTTATTTTTGTGATTTTTGCTAAAATAACCGCTCATTTATTGTTTATATCTAAACTCTAATCCTAGTGTCCATATTGTTTTAATCTCTTTTGCATAAGTATGTAAACAAAATTTTCAGCCTAGGGTTCAAAGTTTGTTGTGATTACATGTTTTACATGTCTAGATCTTAAAACATGGCATACAGTTATCGTAGATATCAAATATTGCATCATCATCATATGACATCATCACATATCACAGGGGATACTAGGCATGTAGCTATGTTTGAGATATATCATGCAACATGCTTTGATATTGAATAAAAGGATAGAGGAACCTACCGATGGACGTTAGCGAGAGATGTGTTGGTCCAGCTCCTAGAGAAGAACGTCAGCAGCGACGGAGTCAACTGGCGGCTCGTAGAGCCTCATCCCACCTAGACCCAGGTGGTGGGGTGCCGAGATGTATGTGTGCAAGTCGAAAGGTGCACGATGACCCTCTCCGGCTTGTGGGTCGAGGAAGTCAGCCATCTCGGCCTCAACAGCAACATCTACAACTGCCTGTGCCTCAGTAGCTGCCCGTGCCTCGTCCTCAGTAGCACGGCAAGAAGCACGCTCCGCCTCGAGAGCAAGGGTATCCATCGAACCGAGCATGGCAGAAGGATGAGTGGTGGTGACGCCATTGGCCAGAAGAATGATGGATGTCCCCCCAGGAGTACCCATGATGGAGCTCTCACTCGCCAAGGGACCCCGGATAGCTCCAGCAATGTCCTCAAGATGTCCGTGTTCCGCTATGTTAGAAAGAGCAAGAGAAAAGGGCACAAAAGCTAAAAAGCAAAAGGAAGCGGCAACCGCGCGAGTAAGGGAAGCAAAAGGCCCGATCGTTTAAGCTTTTCAAGCCTGAGATCAGGATAGAGAGGGAACCACACAAGCATATATTAAAGCCTTAATATTGAGGTTAAGAACTCAATGTTATAAGACCAAGTTTTTTAAGACCAGAGTTAAGCTCGAAAAGTCTTAAAAATTTAAATTTTGATACATGGATACTCTAAATCAAGGATTGAAGTACAATTAAGTAGAAAATGACAAAATAATATAAAAAATAACAAAAATACCCCATAGTGGCTGACCACCTTGGGAAGAGTGCCAAAAAGTAGCTTTTTGCTTTCTTTTTAGCTTCAAATGACAAGAAAGGTATTAAATTAAATATTATGATGATCCAATACTTGTTGAGCAAGTAATATACATAATAATATGGTGTTATAGGTTAATAAAAGCAAACAAATTATTATTGAAGTTCATACACAACAAAATTAGTCAAAAAGTCATATATTACCAAAATAGCTTAATTTGACTTAGAATACTACATCTATTTAATCAATTGCTATGGGAACTATGATACTCCATGGGAATACTATATTTATCATAAACATACTAAAATAATGTCTCATTATGAAAAGACACAAAAAAGATACATCAAATTAACTTTTAATGCATTTTCTTGCACAATAAGGGCACGAAAACCAAGAAAAACCCCTTGATTGATGGGGGATCAGATTTTTGTCCCTCAAACTGACCCCTAGCTGTATTTATCTTCACCAAATCTGATTTTGTTTCCCCAAAGCATGAACTAAATTAATGAGCCCATGTAAAAGAAAAGAAAAAAGTACAAAAAGTTAATTATTTTGTTCCTTAGCTCCTTCTATATAAACTAAGCCCAAACACCTTCTTCCCCCTTGATAGTTCAGTGGAAAGAGAGGGAGAAAGGCCAGATTGTGAGTGTTCTTGAGGGTCCATAGAAGTTTGAGAGAAGAAAGAAGAAGAAGGAGAAGAAGGGATCCAAGAAAGGGGTTTATGGAGACCATGGTTCCAAAAGCCAAGTCCTACTAGTTTTCCACCAACTTTTGATCTCTCAAACATGTAACTAAAACCTCTAAACCTTATGTCTAATATTCCTCAAAATATCCTCCAACACATTCCTTTAAACACTCTAAAAATCGAGAACCAAAAACAAACTGAAAAGGCATCGTAGTTGGAAATTTAGGGTTGTTATGTTTATAGGTGATATGAGATGTTGCTATGTGTTGTTATCTTTGAGTTTGATGACCTACAAGTGTGATGGAGCCTTGGTATTAATGTCTAAAACACAATCATGCAAAGAAATGGAACAAAAAACTTGACATGACATAAGTAGAAGACTTGGACCCTAAGAGACTTGATTTTTGAGAACGTAGATGTTTCTGCCATGAACTTTGGAATGCAATAACTCAATGTATAAAATTGATCTAACCATTTTCTTTATGTCCAGATTTATATTTTTGTGTTATCTTTCATCCAAAGTTGGTTTCAACTCATTTGAATAAGTAGTGAATAAGTAGAACTTGAGATATTGCAATTTTACCAAAGTGTGCTATTTTCCGACCAGTCAACACCACCGACCTGCAAACCATAGTTTTCATTAAGATCTGAACTTGGGTCAAAACATGAAAATTGTATAAAACATGTATATATATCTACCCACCAAAAATGAGCACAAAATATTGAGATTTGATAGGTCAAAACCCCTTTGAACTCTCTATTGTGTTTCAGCCCTCAAGGTACACTTCTGTCAAATATTTTTGTGTAGCCCAAATCCCCTATTTTTAGTGATCTATTCCTAAGATGGTCTACATGAAATTTTTAGCTAACATATTGAAATACCTACTTCCCAAAAATCAGACCTTAAAGCCTCGTGATGATTCTCCAAAACCGTTTCAAACCCACTGTCCAAAATCGGCTTTGATGAGTTTTGGCGGCTGACAGAACGTATTTTCTAAAATGGCCAAAAAGTCTAACTTATTCCAAAAAACTACCCTTAGATATAAACATGAAACATGTAGGGAACATGTTGGGCTAGAACATACTCAAAAATGGGCTCATTTGAACTTTATATGATACCCAAAAACTGAGATCAACAGAGACACTTTTCTGACCAATTCTCTGAGCAAGTGCTGAACCATTTTCGTTTTCTTCAAGTTTTTCACCTAGTTCCCTTAGGTTTTGGCCTTGGTATAAAACATAAAAGTTGTAGAGAATAGTTTAATCTAAATTTTCACCAAAAATCATAATCTAACTCGAAAGTCTACATATCTCAAAATGCTACAGTACTTTAAAATTTAATGATTAGTAGAGAGTAATAAATGGTTAAGCTAAATCTTTAAACAAGTGAAGGATTGGGCAAGTACATAGTATCCCTTAAACCTAAAACGAAAGTAATCATGGTCCCTAAAAATCAAGAAAATATTCAATGGTCAGAATCATTTTAGTACTTCACGTTCTAAGAAGGGTAGAACTCCGTGTTGATGATTAAGTTATGTTTGCTTGCTAAGCATGGAAGTTTTGTTACTCAAGGAGCAACCTTAGCTCGTTGACAAAGGCTCAGTTCGTAGGCATATAAGATAAGGTGAGAGTGCTTAGCTATTATCTTGAACTTGAGTTTATGTAAATGATGCTTAAAAATGCTTTGAAGCGCATGTTTTGAACTATGACTAGTTTGACGATCACATGAACCTATTATTTTAAAAACCATGATGTTTTTAATTCAAGTGTGCTATCCATGGTATTCTAAGCTAGCATGATGTTATAATAAAAGTGCGGTTAATGTTGTGTTGTTGTTCCAAAGTGCAAAGTTACAAGGGTTTCTAGCCCTTTTATATCCCGTTATGAGGGAGGTTACCCAACTATGAACTTTTCATTTATCCCTATTGGGGAGGTGTCCCGTTAAGTGGGAGTTTTTTCCTTAAAGGCTTTTGGGCTAAGTCCCGGGTTATAGTACATACCACTCGTGCTTGGTGGGGAGTGGCCCTCATTCCATCACGTTGCTATCCATGCATTGCAAATTTAGGTTATGGTACCGTCGGAACTCCCGATTGTGAGGTTGATGACTACTTAGACACTGTTGGGGTTTGGGTCTAGTTTTGAGAAAGTGGTTATGCATTTTAAATTTGTGATGGTTGAGCTAGGAGTATATTTCTATTTTCAATACTGAGAAGATTTTGTATAATCTGTGCTATTTTTCATGTTCAAGAAAATGCATCAGTTTTTATATTTTTGTGGAAAATGTGATAAACTTTTTTTGAAAGAGTTTTCAGCTATCCATAACTGAGTAACTATTTTTTCTGTTCATGATAATGCTAAGTGCGCTATCCTGTAACCTATGTGGTTGCAGATACCAGGAACGGCTAGGAGTTGGTTCACTACAAACGTTGTCGAATAGTTTTGGTTCGATTTTCTTTCTTTTAGTTTTTAGTTTTTGCAGAGCTTCATGTATAAGACCCTAGATTTTTTTTTGATGTTTTAGAAGTAATGTATTATGAGACCTGAAACCTTGTTCTTTTATGGTATTTATATATTTGACATGTTTATTTCAGTATATGAATAGCCTTGATGCATGAGTTATGCTTTAAAGTTGTAGAACATCATGTATAAATGTGTTTTACGCTTTCCCAGACCTTGTTTAGGTTGGTTGGGTTGGTTTTTTGGCTGAGAAACCACAACAGATTCCAGTACGCTTTTGGTCTTGAGTTCGGTCAACTAAACCCATTTTTCTGAGTTCGATCGACTGAACTCAGAGGTTCGGTCGACTTAGCAGTGTGTTTTCCTGTTTACTATAAATATCCTAGTGGCGGGATTTTTGAGACAAAAACCTTTTTAACAGCTAAGAAACCCCTTTTCTCTACCTTCTCTCTAGCTTTGAGGGCCCGGGGCTTGATTTTGTGTTTGATCCTTTGTGGATCCTTGCTATCGGGGCTGAGGGCTTCGCATCCATCTTGTCAAATTCTTGTTCTGACATTGTTCAGTTTTGAGACATCGAGTTCTTGACTCTTCGAGGTAGGATTCTAGACCCTACTGCTATATAAGGGTGATATATGTGATTATACGTGTTTTCATCAGGTAGAAAATACATCAAATGTGATTTTCATGTGCAAACCTTGGTTTTGGGTAAAAGTGGGGGGGGGGGTTTTACGCCTTTTCTTGGTTGTATACATGTTTGGGTACGTGGTATCCATAGTTTTCAAAAAGAGGTTTGAAAATGAGGTATTTTGTGAAAAATATGAAAAACATCTTTTTAAAGGTTTCGAGCTAACCCGCGGGGTTGAGTCTCACATTTTAAACATTTTGCTGGAGATGGTTTTAGATCTCCATGTCAGTGGATTGGATCTCTTTTTATACATGTGTTGTATAACCTATTTTGGGTGTTTTCGTAGTTGAGCTACGGTGGATTTTTAAATATTTTCCGTAGATGTACCGTGACAGTGGGTATTGTGAGTTGGGCTTCCATTGCTCATCGGTGTAAGTCTGAAAACGTGCGCAACGTAGGTGCTCTGTACCTTTGGGTTAGTCCCTATAAATTGAGTGTGTGGGTGCTTTGTACCCTCGGGCTTAGGTCCCGTAAATTAAGCAGCAAGTGCTCTGTACCTTCGGGCTGGTTCTTGTAAATTGAGTGGTTCGGTTGCCGCCATTAATGGTGTCGTTGTTGTGACTCCGTATAGAACTTGTCATTACTAAGCCTGAGGGTCTAGGGTAATGGACGAGAGTCTATAGTTGTTACCTTTATCGGTGTGGTAGAGTCAGTACATAGGATTACATTTTATCTTTCTCCTCGGCTATGTTGCCTGAGTCGAGCTTACTATTTATTTACAACTTTTCCTTAACTGTTGCATGATATTTGTTAGGATGATATGCATAGTTTCAAGGATGGAAAATGTAGGGTTTTATGAGATAAAACCTTTTGAGACTCGTGGTAGTCTAATGGAAAACTGATGGTTTTTGAGATAAAAAAACCTTTTTTGCTCCTGTGGTTGAGCTCGTGTGTGTGTAATTGCGTAGCCTGCTTTACAGCTTTATTGTCTATTTTCTATTGGGCTTCAGCTCACGGTGTGGGATTTTGCTGTAAAACTTTTTTCATGTGAGCATGAGGAGTTACCTAGTTGTAGAGGTGATGGAAGACTTGTTATAGTTTTTCCTATTTTAGACATGTACTTATACAAGTGACGCATGCTTAGGCTGGTTTTGTATGCCTTTTGGCGATATGCTTATTCATGTATGGCAATACATGTTTACTGTTTATGAGAGTTGAACTAGGAAAATCTTTTATCCAAATGTTGTATTTTTGACTATCATATGTGAAACCTATTTTCCTTAAATGGGTGTTTTGGTGGGCTTTCCCATGACCCATATGTTTGGGCGTGACAACTTGGTATAAGAGCTCTGGGTTCGAATACTTATGAGCCATGGGAATGAGGGTACATAACCTTGTGAGGATGTCTGTGTGCTTGATTGCATGTGTTACAGCGTTTCCCTAACATAGCATGATAGCTTATGGTGTATACGTGGGCATGGAGGTTGGACCTTAGGATTGATTAGTCTTGTTTTCGGGCGTTTGGGTTAACAAACTTGGGAGCCATGTTAGAGACGCGTTTCGTGGACGTGATTTCTAGCAAGAAATCTAAGTAGGCTATCCAAATGGATGAGTCTTTCTTGTTGGTTCTCCTCGGTATGTGAGATGTGATGACATGATATTACGTGGTTATGTGTTAGCATGCTTATCTGTCTTTTACGTTAGCAATAACATGTTGCATGGATTCTTATCCTGTTATGTTGCTTTCGTATAGAGTTATGTCCACGCGGGGAGGATGAGGCCGTGGTTCTGGCCGAAGGTACGTTCCAGTCCCAGATGTTGGGGATGTTAATGCACCCTAAGGACCGGTTACTATGGGAGATCTGTTGCGTGAGATGATCAGCTCCATCCTGTAACTGGCTGAGGCCACTAGGGGAAGGGAGAGTATACCCGAGCCAAGGGCGACAATTGTGATGTGTGAGTTTCGCCATCAGGACCCTCCTACCTTTTCTGGGGATCCCAACCCCATGGTTGCCACTGAGTGACTGAAGCTGGTTACTAAGATCCTGGATTCGCTTCAGATTGAGGAAGATGATCTGAGGGTTATATGTGCTGCCTTCCAGCTGAGAGGGAGTGCTCATATGTGGTGGAAGTTCGCCAAGACCACAGTGGCAGGCACCTGGGATGCATTCACGTAGGTATTTCTTGAGAAATACTTTCTAGCGACTCTGAGGGATCACTACAGAGAGGACTTCCTGTTTCTGACACAGGGAACGATGACATTGATTGAGTATGAGGCTGAGTTCACTAGCCTATCTCGATTTGTACAGGAGATCGTACCTACTGATGAGTTGCGTGCGAAATGATTTGAGAGGGGTTTGAGGCCCACTATCTGAGACACAGTGGTAGCGTTCTGGATGTAGGTCTTTACAGAGCTGGTGGAGACTGCTATGAAAGTGAAGGATACTCTGAACGAGATGCGTAGAGACAGGGACAGCAGGGGTCAGTTAGGTGGGGGACGCACACAGGATTAGGGGCACAGGGAGAACAAGCGTCGATGGACATCTGGTCCGAGTTCGCATCTAGTGGGGTCATATCTGCCATAGTTTTTTGCATCCACACCTCCCGTAGCTTCAACGGGAAGGTCAGATTAGAGAGGGCTTCTTTGTCACAGGTGCCAGCGGCCAGGGCATCGTGCGGCGGAGTGTAGTGCCTGTTCAGGCACAGTCGCAGTCGCAGGCTCACGGTAAGGGGCCAGTGATATGTTTTGAGTGCAGCTAGTCTGGGCACATCCGTAGGGACTACCCCAGAGGAGGGAGTATGCGGAGTACAGCTGGAGCACCTATTACTCCATCTGCCCAGGGCGCCAGCCATCTAGGTTTGCAGAGGGAGGTGCATCAGTGTAGTCAGGCAGACAGTCGGCAATTCAGGGCCGAAGTGGACAGGCCAGGCTGTATGTTCTTGCAGATCCTAGTTCATCCAGAGCACCGATCGTACCCGATGTTGCTGCTACCACCTCCATGATCAGAGGTACCTTTCTTGTCTTTAGATCATAGGCTAGTGTTCTTATCGACATCGGAGCATCACAATCATTTATATCATCTGCTTTTGCACTTGCTTTGGGGTTAGAAATGGACTGGTTGGGTGGTACTACGTGTGTGGAGACCCCAATCAGTGGGGATGTGACGTTGAGTCTTGTCTGTAGATCCTACGTGTTTGAGGTCGCCGGTCGTTGTTAAATGTTCGACCTTGTTATTCTAGACATGACCACGTTTGATGTCATTCTAGGGATGGACTGGCTGATCACCTATCGTGCCTTTATCGATTGCGATCGATGGAGGGTGACAATTTGCACACCGGTGGGAGATTGTTTTTGTTTTATAGGAGACCGGGATGAGGGTTTGAGGCCTATGCCCGACCGTTGTGCAGAATCAGGGCAACCTAGGTTCCCTTTTTGCAGCCCTTATGTTGGATGAGGTAGTTGGGGTTCGAGAAGAGTTACCTCCAGTGGTTTGCTACTATCCAGATGTTTTCCCTCACGATCTGTTTGAGTTACCACCGAGCCGTGAGGTAGAGTTCTCTATTGACCTAGTTCCCGGAGCTGCTCCCATAACTATACCGTCTTATCGTTTTGCACCCGCTGAGTTACGTGAACTCAAGGTACAACTTCAGGAGTTGCTATACAGGGGGTTTATATGCCCAAGTACTTCTCCGTGGGGAGCTCCTTCTCTTTTTGCGAAGAAGAAGGATGGATCTTTGCATTTGTGTATCGACGACTACCGAAAGCTGAATCAGGTGACAGTGAAGAACATGTACCCGATCTTGAGGATAGATGATTTTTTTGATGAGCTGAAGGGTTCGAGCTACTTTTCAAAGATTGAATTGAGTTCAGGATACCACCAGTTGAGGATTAGGGACGAGGACATAGCGAAGACTGCTTTTCGGTCTCGCTATAGTCACTACGAGTTTCTGGTTATGCCGTTCGGTCTGACGAACGCACCAGCTACGTTCATGGGTTTGATGAACCGGATCTTCCATCCTTATCTGGACAACTTACCTACAATTTTTTGGGTTTAGTAGGTTACTATCGACGGTTCGTGAAGGACTTTGCTAGGCTTGTAGCACCGATGACGCGTCTAACGCGGAAAGGAGTTGTGTTCGTTTGGAATGAGTCCTGTGAGTTGGCTTTCCAGGAGCTGAAGACGAGGTTGACTAGTCCGCAAGTGTTGATCATTCTAGAGTGAGGCTTGGGATATACAGTGTATTGTGATGCATCACATGACGGTCTTGGATGTGTTCTGATGCAGGGAGGTACAGTTGTAGCCTACGGTTCTCGACAGTTGAAGACGCATGAGAGGAACTACCCGACACATGATTTGGAGTTGGCAGCCGTGGTGTTTGCTTTGAAGACATGGCGTTACTATCTCTATGGTGAGCATTTTGAGGTCTTCTCCGATCACAAGAGCTTAAAATACTTGTTTTCGCAGAAGGACCTGAACTTACGCCAACGACGATGGATGGAGTTGTTAGAGGATTATGATTTTAAATTGCAGTACAATCCAGGGATGGTTAATGTAGTGGTAGACACGCTCAGTAGGAGATCTCACTGGTTGTTAGCTTCTGTGGCTATACGTGAGTGGGACATGCTTGGAGAAGTGGGAGAGATTGATTTGTGTCTCGAGGAGACAGTGACGGGTCCCGCCTTGTTCTCAGTAGTTACTCGACCAACATTGATAACGCGTGTGCTAGAGGTCTAGAAGATGGACCAGGAGACGCAAATTATGCAGGACCGTGTTGCTAGTGGAGAGGATACAACAGGATGGATTGTGGGTCCAGATCAGAGTCTGAGGTTGGCTGGGAGGTAGTTTGTGCCAGAGTCATGCCGAGATGATCTACTACGTGAGTGTCATCATTCTCGCCTTGCAGTGCATCCTTGAGGCACGAAGATATACCATGACTTACATCGTCAGTTCTATTGGACGGGAATGTAGAGAGATGTGATCCAGTTTGTTTCCCGATGCCTCACCTGTCAGCAGGTAAAGGCGAAACACCAGAGACTGGCAAGATTGCTACAGTCGTTGCCTATATCAGAGTGGAAGTGGGAGCATGTCACGATGGACTTTGTGTCAGGACTTCCTCGGTTACCTAGGGGACACGACGTTGTATGGGTTGTGGTTGATAGGTTGATGAAGTTTGCACACTTTCTACCCATCCGAGTGAAGGATTCAGTGGAACAACTGAGTGGTTTATTTGTCAGAGGGATAGTCCGGTTGCATGGAGTGCCAGTGTCTATTGTTTCTGACCAAGACCCGCGCCTCACATCGCGCTTTTGGCATAGTCTTTAGAAGGCCTTGGGGACGAACTTGATGTTTAGTACTGCTTTTCACCCCCA
The DNA here is from genome assembly GCA_034768845.1 of Heliamphora exappendiculata. Lineage (NCBI taxonomy): Eukaryota > Viridiplantae > Streptophyta > Magnoliopsida > Ericales > Sarraceniaceae > Heliamphora > Heliamphora exappendiculata. Next base: position 31,529 of record JAOTRH010168723.1, read on the forward strand.
GACGGATGGCCAGTCTGAGAGGACTATACAGATTCTGGAGGATATACTCAGATCTTGTGTCCTTGATTTCTAAGGTTCGTGGGAGGATCATTTACCGTTAGCAAAGTTTGCATACAACAACATCTATCAGTCCAGTATTAGGATGGCACCATAAGAGGCTTTGAATGGTAGACCATGTAGATCGCTCGTGTGTTGGACAGATGTGGGAGAGACCACAGTCTTGGGACCCGACATGGTGCGAGAGACGACAGAGAAGGTTGCTGTGATTCGCCAGCGCCTACTGACAGCACAGAGCCGCCCGAACAGTTATGCATATCAGAGGAGGTGACCATTGGAGTTTGCAGTGGGGGATCACGTGTTTCTAAAGGTCTCTCCATGTAGAGGTTTGATGATGTCACGCCCCAAACTCCAGGCCACGTGAAACACCCATAAACAACCAAACAACATACCCAGCTGAGAATACACTCAAAATAAACCATACATGCATTGTATATAAACGCCAAACGGCAACATTACAAGGCTCCAACGCCAAAAGCTTACACTACACGGTTCCAACACCAGAAAAACATGTTACAACATACATGTAACAGAAATATAAAAAGGAAGACTACACTCTTCCACCCCCTTCGGCACCTCCAGATCCACCAGCGTGACCGATACCTAAAAAAAATAAATCCCACACCGTGAGCCAAGGCTCAGTAGAAACTAGATGCAGTATAAACATAACATGCTAGGAATTCGAAGTGCAGGTTTAGACTCTCTTTCAAGCCTTGAAAATAGTTTTCACATGCAAACGGGAAAGTGAGGATACAAACCATATTTTTGAATCACTCACAGGAGCCTTAAAAACGGTTGGAAAATAGTTTTTAGATCGCAATTCACACGACTCTTAAAACCGTTTGAAAATTGGTCTATCCATCTCATAATGCAATACATGCAATCCATGATACACGCAACCGGCTCTCACACGCCGCAACCATAGTCCTAACACTGCGATAAGGATCCATACATAAACATACATTTCCAGAATAAAATCGTATACTATAGGATAAAATCATAGACCAACCACGGGGTAAAACAGCAAACCAAACACGGGATAAAATCGCATACTTTACCGTAACCCACGGGATGGAACCGCCGACCACGGATTATACCACGGGATAAAATCGCATGCCACGGCATAAGACCGCATACCACGAGATATCACCGCATGCCACGGGATAAGACCGCATACCACGGGATAACACCGCATATTACAGGATAAAACTGAAACTACGGGATAACACCAAGCATTCCTATGCATAACTTAATAAGGATTTAAATGCATAAATATACCACATGCACCACACGCATGTTCCCCACAGATCCATCACATCCATGCCTAATAAAACTCTGGGTTTTAAAGCATGCAACCATGTTACACGTAACGATACCAAGCCATGTAATCAACTTACATATTCCATGCAAAATAAATCATAGTTATAAATGCATAAAGTGAACTAAGTTATAAGTGCACATAGCCATATAACCCGACTAGACGTCACAAGCCACATACCCGTCATTCGATACTCGAACGACCCATCGAAAAATCGGGACCCATCCACACAAACCAACATCTAACGCGAAGATCAACACCAGAACCTCCCTCAGATCGATTCTTACCAGAACCAAACCTTTAAATCGAACCACAAACCTACACGTCGCGCACATAACTAGCACTCACACAACCGTGCAACAAACCCTAAACCAACCATGCACGTCACACCCGAGGACAGCTTCACATAAACACCTAGGGCCACCACAGGACCCCCAAAACCACAAAGCCATTAACCAAACCCAAAAGGAATCCACAGGTATTTGAATCGATTAATTCCCATAAATCAATCAATTGAATACCATAGCACGCCAACCGGAAACCAAAACCTAACCACAGAACCACCGAAACACACCCCAGCACTTCAGTCGACCGAACCAAGCCCCCAGTCTACCGAATACCACACTGGAAAACCAAAAATGCCCTGGAACATGGTTCAGTCGACCGAACCCCTCGGTCCAGTCGACTGAACCCAAAAACCAAACTTCAGTCGATCGAACCTCGTGGTTCAGTCGACCGAACAGCGGCAGAAACCATTTCCAAGCTACGGGTTCAGTCCTCCAAACCTCGAATCGAAGCCTCCAAACTCCAAATCAACACCTGTAAACATCCACACGCCAAAGCCTAACACCAAGACCTCAAAAGAAACCCCCGACACCCGATTCCATCCACCGAAATCGACAAAAACCCAATTTAAAACCCAAAAACCCAACTTTACAAAAAATTAGATCTACAACAATTCGATCGATAAAAGACACCCGATTGCCCACAGCACCCTTATAACACATACATGTCTAGAATCCTAGCTCGGTGAGTTTAAAACTCGACACCTCGAACCACGTGAAAAATTGATCTTCATCATAATCAAATTCAGACCGGATGGTTACGTAACCCGCGATGCCAATACTAGGGATCTATAGTCTGATAATCGAAAATCGAGCCCCGGGCCCCCCAAGAACTTAGAGAGAAGGTAAAGAGAAAATGGGAAACATAGGGGTTAAGTTTTGGAAAATATCTTTATGAAAATATCTAACTCCAGATATTTATAGGTTTGCAAAATATCTTTTCTTGAATTTTTTTCCGAGATTCGCACCATAACGGCCCATGGCTCCTAGGAACCTACCCCGCATGAATATCTAAGCCCGATCAGGCATCAAAAGTAGTAAAAATATGCTCAAACGAAAACACATAATGTGCGTCCAAAAACGCCAAAAAAAGAAAACAAGTCAGGGTCTTACAACTCTACCCCCTTAAAGAAATTTCGCCCCTGGAATTCAACTCAAGGTCAAAACAACAAATCGTCGATCGCTATAGACACAGGCACACGAGATGGTCAGCCAAACCGTTCCTAGGATATAGTCAAACAATGTCAGGCATCCTAGACATTGGCCAACTATCTCAAATACTCGGGATCTACAACCCATCCCAACCTCACATCATCACCAACCACTACCTCAACATAGCACACCATCCATGGGATCCATAACCAACCCCAAACAGATGCAATGAAGAATCTGGCCTATAACCTACATACTCAGAAAGTACCTCTGCTCGCTGAAGGCATATCAGCATCCTCCGGCACAACCGGTGCCCTAGAAGCTATAAGGGAATACGCTCTGGGTAATCCCACTCTGGCCTGTCCGCCAGAACTCAGCACTGTCAGTTGCCGCACCGACTGAACTGAAGTACTCCCACCTGCCATCTAAGAAGTCTGAACTATAGGATACTGCTGTCGCTCCTGCACACACGAACCCTCTAGTATGCCCACTATACTCGGCATACTCTCTCTAGGGACAAGTCCTGCGGATATGTCCTGTCTGACCACATCTGTAACAAATCGACAATTCCTTCCCCTGCGGCTGATCCTGTATAGAACTCTGAGCATGCCGCAACTGTGGATCTTGAGACTGCCTCGGCTGTGGACAATCTGGTACACGATGCCCCGGCTGTCCACATCAAAAACATCTGGCCTCCCTGACAAAGCCACTAATTGTGATGGTGCAGAGAACGGTTGTGATCCAGATGGATAAAAACTTGGACCAGGGGACCTCTTCCTCTTGCTAAAATGCCCAGCTGTCTGCGCCTCTACTCCACCCTATGGTATCCTAGCCTCCCTAGAAGTTCGGATCTCAATCATGGTGTTCTCCACCCTTGCTGCTACCTCTACCAACTCTGTGAACACACAAATCCCCATCACTACCACACGCTCCCTGATCGCCGGTCTAAGACCCTGCTCAAACCTCAGAACGCAGCTCGTCTATGCTTACCAACTCAGGTGCAAATCGGGACAAGCATGTGAACCTGGACTCATACTGCATGACGTTCATCGCCCCGGGTAAGAGTGTAGAACTCCTCCCTATACAAATCTCTCCTCGAAGCTGGGAAGTATTTCTGTAGAAACACTCCCGTAAAAGCTGCCCAAGTAACTCCTACAATAGTTCTGGCATATTTTCACCAAGCGTGAGCAGCACCCCTCAGCTGAAAGGTTACAAAAGAAACCCGCAACTCATGCTCCATAATTTGCAGTGTGTCAAGGATCCGTGTCACCAACTCCATCCACTCCGTCGCCACAGTAGGATCAGGATCTCCGAAAAAGATAGGCAGATCCATGCGCATAAACTCCCGCATCGCCACAGTAGCCCTCGCCTCGGGCACCCTCTCCTTAACAGCCTCACCTCTAATGGTCTCAACCAACTGGCTGACAGAATCCACCAGCGCACGCACCAACTCTACTATGTCAACAGGTTGTTGGGGAGCATTTACATCCCCAACATCAGGGCTAGAAACATCCCCTTGGCCAACAGCACGGCCACGGCCTCAACCATGGCCTCACCCTCGTCTTGCCGACATCACGTCTATATGAAAGAAAATAACATATAAGATGCTAGAAATCACGTCATCTAAACGCGTTTCTAACTTGGCTCCCAAGTTTGTTAATCCAAACGCCCAAAGGCGGGACTATCACTCTTAAGATTCGTCCCCCATGCTCACATATACACACCATTCATGTATGAATTGCATGCTATCTTGTTCACGTTATCAAAATATCTAAACACATGCAATCAACCTCACACAGTGATGCAACCTCATCCCACGGCTCCTAGGTATTTGAACCCAGAGCTCTGATACCATGTTATCACGCCCAAAACTTCGAGCCACGTGAAACACTCATAAACAACCAAACAACATACCAAGTCGAGAATACACTCTCAAAATAAACCATACATGCATTATATATAAACGCCAAACGGCAACATTACAAGGCTCTAACGCCAAAAGCTTACACTACACGGTTCCAACACCAGAAAAACATGTTACAACAAACATATAATAGAAAGACAAAAAGGAAGCCTACACTCTTCCACCCCCTTCGGCACCTCCAGATCAACCATCATGACCGGTACCTGAAGAAAAGAAAATCTCACACCCTGAGCCAAGGCTCAGCAAGAACTAGATAGGCATGTAGTGTAAACAAAACATGCTAGGAAATCAAAGTTAAGGTTTAGTCTCTCTTTCAAGCCTTGAAAACAGTTTTCACACGCAAATGGGAAAGCGAGCATACAAACCACGTTTTTGACTCACTCACAGGAACCTTAAAAACGGTTGGAAAATAGTTTTTAGATCGCGATTCTCACGACTCTTAAAACAGTTTGAAAATTGGTCGATCCGTCTCATAATGAAATACATGCAATCCATGATACACGCAACCGGCTCTCACACGCCGCAACCACAGTCCTAACACTGAGATAAAAATCCATACATAAACATACATTTCTAGGATTAAATTGTATACTATGGCATAAAATCATAGACTAACCACGGGGTAAAACCGCAAACCAAACCACGGGATGGAACCGCCGACCACGGACTATACCACGGGATAAGACCACATGCCACAGGATAAGACCGCATACCACGGGATAACACCGCATATTACAAGATAAAACTGAAACTATGGGAAAACACCAAGCATTCCTATGCATAACCTAATCAGGATTTAAATGCATAAATATACCAGATGTACCACATGCATGTTCCCCACAGATCCATCACATCCTTGCCTAATAAAGCTCTTGATTTTAAAGCATGCAACCATGTTATACGTAATGATACCAAGCCATGTAATCAACTTACATATTCCATGCATAATAAATCATAGTTATAAAAGGATAAAGCCAACTAAGTTATAAGCACACATAGCCATCTAACCCGACTAGACATTACAAGCCACATACCCATCATTCGATACTCGAACGACCCATCGACAAATCGGGACCCGTCCATACACCAGGACAACCGACATCTAACGTAGAGATCAACTCCAGAACCTCCCTCAGACCGATTCTTACAAGAACCAAACCTTAAAACTGAACTACGAACCTACACGTCGCGTACATAAGTAGCACTCACACAACCATGCCACAGAGCCTAAACCAACCATGCATGTCACACCCGAGGACGGCATCACATAAACACCCGGGGTCACCACACGACCTCTGAAACCACAAAGCCATTAACCAAACCCCAAAAGGATTCTGCAGGTATTTGAATCGATTAATTCCCATAAATCAATCAATTGAATACCATATCATGCCAATCGAAAACCAAAACCTAACCATAGAACCACCGAAACACACCCTAGCACCTCAGTCGACCAAACCAAGCCCCCAGTCGATCGAAGACCACACTGGAAAACTAAAAATGCCTTGGAACACGGTTTAATCAACCGAACCCCTCGGTCCAGTTGACCGAACCCAAAAATCAAACTTCAGTCGACCGAACCTCATGGTTCTGTCGACCAAACAGCAGCAAAAACCGTTTCCAAGCTACGGGTTCAGCCCTCCAAACCTTGAATCGAAGCCTCCAAACTCCAAATCAACACATGTGAACATCCACACGCCTAGGCCTAACACCAAGACCTCAAAAGAAACCCCCGATACCCGATTCCATCCACCGAAATTGACAAAAACCCAAATTTTAACCCAAAACTCAACTTTATAGAAAATCAGATCTACAACAATCCGACCAGTAAAAAGACACCCGATTACCCATAGCACCCTTATAACACATACAGGTCTAGAATCCTACCTCGGTGAGTTCAAAACATGACGGCTCGAACCAAGTGCAAAATCGAGCTTCGTCGAAATCAAATTCTGTTCGGATGGTTGCGTAGCCCACGATGCCAATTTCGAGTATTTGTAGTCTGATCGTCAAAAATCGAGCCCCTGGCCCCTGAGAACTTAAAGAGAAGGCCGAGAGAAAATGGGAAACTTAGGACTTAAGTTTTGAAAAATATCTTTATGAAAATATCTAACTCCAGATATTTGTAGATCCCCAAAATATCTTTTTTTGAAATTTTTTTCGAGATTCACACAACAACAGTCCACGACCCCCGGGAACCTACCTTCATGCATATTTAAGCCCAATCATGCATCAAAAGTAGTAAAAACATGCTCAATCAGAAACACGTAACGCGCGTCTAAAAATGCCAAAAAAAGAAAACAGGCCAGGGTCTCACAGATGAGGTTTGGTCGTAGCGGGAAGCTATCACCACACTTCATTGGAGCATTTGAGATCCTTGATAGGGTTGGAGAGGTTGCTAATTAGTTAGCTTTGCCACCTTAGTTAGCATCTATGCATAACGTGTTCCACGTTTCTATGCTTCGGAGTTACGAACCTGATCCTTCACATGTGTTAGATTGGGCTGAGCTGTGGGTTGATGAGGATGTAACTTATAAGGAGCGTCCAGTGAGGGTTCTTGATAGAAAGGAACATGTGTTATGGGGAAGGATGATTGCTTACGTCAAGGTCCTATGGCTTCATCACGGGGTTGAAGAAGCGACATGTGAACTTAAGTCTGGGATGCATGCTAGATACCCATACCTGTGTTCCTCGTGACCTTGTAACGAATTTTGGGGGAAATTTTCCTTAAGGGGGGAGAGTTGTGAGACCCGGAACCTTGTTCTTTTATTGTATTTATATATTTGTCATGCTTATTTTAGTATATGAATAGCCTTAATGCATGAGTTATGCTTTAAAGTTGTAGAACAGCATGTATAAATGTGTTTTACGCTTTCCCAGACTTTGTTTAGGTTGGTTGGGTTGTTTTTTGGGCTAAGAAACCACAACAGATTCTAGTACGCTTCTGGTCTTGAGTTAAGTCGACTGAACCCATTTTTTTGAGTTCGGTCGACTGAACTCAGAGGTTCGATTGACTGAGCAGTGTGTTTTTCCGTTTCTTATAAATATCCCAGTGGTGGGATTTTTGAGACAAAAACCTTTCTTAACAGCTAAGAAACCCCTTTCTCTGCTTCTCTAGCTTTGAGGGCCCGGGGCTTGGATTTGTGTTTGATCCTTTGTGGATCCTTGCTATCGGGGCCGAGAGCTTCGCATTCATTCGGTCAGACTCTCGTTCTGATGCCTTTCAATTTTGAGACGTCGAGTTCTTGACTCTCCGAGGTAGGATTCTATACCCAACAGCTGTATAAGGGTGATATATGTGATTATATGTGTTTTCACCAGGTAGAAAATACATCAAATGCGATTTTCATGTGCAAACCTTGGTTTTGGGTAAAAGTGGGGTTTTTTACGCATTTTCTTGGTTATATACATGTTTGGGTACGTGGTATTCGTAGTTTTCAAAAGGAGGTTTGAAAATGAGGTGTTTTGTGAAAATGGTGAAAAAGGTTTTTTTGAAGGTTTAGAGCTAACCCGTGGGGTAGAGTCTCACCTTTTAAATGTTTTGTTGAAAATAGTTTTAGATCTCCATGTCAGTTGATTGGATCTCCTTTTATACATGTGTTCTATAACCTATTTTGGGTGTTTTCGTAGTTGAGCAACGGTGGGTTTTTAAATGTTTGCGAAAGATATACTGTGGCAGTGGGTATTGTGAGTTGGGCTTCCATTGCTCCTTGATGTAAGTTCAGAAACGTGCGCAGCATAGGTCCTCTGTACCTTTGGGTTAGTCCCTGTAAATTGAGTGTGTGGGTGCTTTATACCCTAGGGCTCAAGTCCCGTAAATTAAGCAGCAGGTGCTCTATACCTTCGGGCTGGTTCCTGTAAATTGAGTGGTTCGATTCCCTCCGTTAATGGTGTCGTTGTTGTGACTCTGTATAGAACATATCATTACTAAGCCTGTGGGTCTAGGGTAATGGACAAGAGTCTATAGTTGTTACCTTTGTCAATGTAGCAGAGTCGGTACATAGGATTACATTTTATCTTTCTTCTCGGCAGTGTGGCCTGAGTCGAGCTTACTGTTTATTTATAGCTTTCCCTTAACTGTGGCATGATATCTATTAGGATGATATGCATAGTTTGAAGGATGAACAATGTAGGGTTTTATGAGATAAAACCTTTTGAGACTTGTGGTAGTCTGATGGAAAACTGATGGTTTTATAGAGAAAAAAATCTTTTTCGCTCCTGTGGTTGAGCCCGCGTGTGTGTAATTGCATAGCTTACTTTACAGCTTTACTGTCTATTTTCTATTGGGCTTCAGCTCACAGTGTGGGATTTTGCTCTAAAACCTTTTCAGGAGAGCATGAGGAGTTAACCTAGTTGCACAGGTGATGGAAGACTTGTAGTAGTTTTCCCTATTTTAGACATGTACTTATACATGTGATGCCTGTTTGGGCTGGTTTTGTACGCCTTTTGGCGATATGCTTATTCATGTATGAGAATGCATGTTTACTGTTTATGAGAGTTGAACTTAGAAAATCTTTTATCCAAATGTTGTATTTTGACTATCAACTGTGAAACTTATTTTCCTTAAATGGGTGTTTTGGTGGGCTTTCGTGTGACCCGGATGTTTGGGGCGTGACATATATGCCCTTGGGATGGTGAGTCCCTAGTGACTCATGTATACCTCTTTCGACATGAAGGTGTTGTGGTTGCTTAGAAGTTTTTGTTTGGTCTCTTAATATCTTTATCCTTTGTCTTTCTCTTTGGCCGCCGGTCTGCGGTGGGATCACATCCCTTTGTACAGGTTTGGTGCCTTACGGGAGCGAAGTGTTACAACACCTCATCCTGAACTTTTAGGTCTTGACTCGACCTATTAATTTGTGATTTTCTCCGATAAATTTAATTTTTGACTCGACTTTTTAATTACTTTTATCCCACTTTCATCCCGAGTTTTTAGGTCATGACTTGACCTATTAATTCGTGATTTTCTCCTGATAAATTTAATTTTAAAGTCTTGACTCGACTTTTTAATTTTAAAGTCTTGACTCGACTTTTTAATTATTCTTATCTTCTGTTTTCATCTTGAATTTGTAGATTTTGACTTGACCTATTGATTTGTGGTTATCCTTTCCGACGAAGATAGTTTTAAGCCTTAATTCGGCTTTTAATTATTTTTATCTCGTGCTTCGTTCTAAATTTTCAGGTCTTGACTTAACCTATTAGTTCATGGTTCTCTCCAATGAGGATGATTTTAAACTCTTGACTCGACATTTTAGTTATCCTTATCCCATTATCGTTTTGAGTTTTTAGGTCTTGAATCGACCTATTGATTTGTTGTTGCTTTTCTGGTTAAAATAATTTCTAGGAACTTGACTCCATCCTTTAGATTTTGACTCGATCTTTTGGATTTGTTTGATCATACCAGTGCCTACATCATGTTAGCATCTGTATCATGTTTATTATCTTGCATTTATGCATTTGCCCCATTGAACTACATTTTGGTCCGATCCCTAGTAAAAGGGTACGTAGGCAGCTCAATGGAAAATTCGAGTACGACTAACATCATATGCATGCTTGTGTGTTTGTGGCCTAAGATTGATGGCTCGGTTAAATGGATGTTGTCTCTAAATCTTTGCTATAACTTGCATCATGTGTTACTATGAAAGTTATATAAAAGACGGACAACTGTAGACACCCCAATTTGATCCCGCCTAATCTTAGGTGAATCCGATGATGAAAGCAATTGGAATGGTGCTTCAGTATAATCCTCAAAAAAATGATCTAAGCTCAGTATTTGAACCCAATAATCAAAACCTTCAAACTAGTGAAATCATCATTGAACTGCCTTATTGGAACCTTGGGGTCGCCATGTTCATTGTAGCGCTCAACAATAGAACCTCTTAGAAACCCTAGCTAGAAGCAGTGATCGCCACATTAAACTATGGGGTCGCCAACTTCATTGTGGCGACCACCAAAGGAACCTCTTGAAAACTGCACTTTTTATTGTGACCGTCATATCCATACTGGCGATCGCCAACTCCAAATTACTTGACGTGTCCCAAAACGTGTTAGCATCTCATTGGTTAAAGAATTCTATAAATACTGTACCCCTTGGTACGTTTTCAGGACAAAATTCTAGAGAGAGAGACTCTTTCGAAGCACCAAGCACGTTCGAGCCCTGACGCCGAAACCCTACTAAAGTACTAAGAGCCAAACCTCTAACACTGAATGAAACCCAAACTTGGATTGGACCATCACTTGGGTATTGAACCGTTTCATCATTCCCCGACTTGAGGATTCACTATCGATCCAGGTATTCTATTTGGATCCTTGGTCTTTTTAACTCCATTTCCTTCCTTTTGGAGTGATCGAGTTAATTTTAATTTTAATATCGCATTCATAGTTAGTCGAATTCATCATTTCCTTCTTGAAGTTATAAGTATGAATTTAGTGTAATGTGTAAGGTTTGAATACTCCATATTAGCTCATTTGTTGTAATTTTGTTTGCACTTCACACTTGCACTTTTGATCACTTTTTAAAAAAAGTTCATCAATTAGTGCTAACATAAATGGCAGTATGACTCATAATGTTGTTATTGTTATAATCAATGTACTAACATTCATACAGTTGTAATTATCAATATATACGCATATTTTATATTTCTTAGTTATATTGCTATGTAATAGTTGCTATTCTCATTAGTTAGTATGCTAGTTTAATTTTTCTTTAATAATAGTTCTTTTCCTTTTTTTTCTTTTATTCAAAAAATCTTGTAATGTAGGTTTTCTTCTCATAGTATTCTTTTATTTCCTTTTTTTTTTACTTTTCTTTTACTCACCGAATCCTCTAGTTTAATTCCTTTTAATAACATTCTTTTTTATTTTCTCTTCTTTTATTTCATTAAAATTCACAACCTTCTTTAATCCTGGTTTAATTTCCTTTTGATAGTATCCCTCTCATTTTCTTTTATTTTGTTTATGATTAGCTTAATAGTTACTTTTCTTTTTGGTTAGAATTTAAAGCATGTTTGGATTAATTTGTTCAAAAAACATGTTAGAAAAATTTAGGTTATTTTAGTAATCGAACGATAATGTTAGCAAATTCATGTTTATTCTTAACTTGGGTTTAGTGACATTTAACATATTTTTATTCTTTTATTTGAATCATGTTAATTGTGATGATGTCGCATGTGTCACGCTCCAAACTCCAGATCATGTGAAACATCCGTAAACAACTAAACAACAACCCAACATGAGAATACACTCTCAAATTAAAACGTACATGCATTGTATATAAACGCCAAACGGCGATAATACATAAGGCTTCAACGCCAAAAGCTTACACTACACGGCCCCAATGTCGAAAAACATGTAATAAGCATACATGTAACAAAAGATAAAAAGGAAGAGTTCAGATCTTTCACTTCCTCAGCAACCCAGATCACCCTACGCGATCGGTACCTGAAATTATTTTATCCCACACCGTGAGCCAAGCCTCAGCAGAATTAGACAAGCATCCAATATAAACAAAACATGATAGGAAATCAACGTGCAGGTTTAGACTATTTTTCAAGCCTTGAAAATAGTTTTCACATGCAAGGGAAAGCGAAGATGCAAACCATATTTTGACTCGCGCATAGGAGTCTAGAAAATAGTTAAAAAGTGTTTTTAGATCGCGATTCACACGACTCTTAAAATAATTTGAAAACTGGTCTATCCGTCCCATAATGCAATTCATGC
>JAOTRH010168724.1:0-12502 GCA_034768845.1 Heliamphora exappendiculata
TTAGTAAAAAATAAATTATTATATTTTTAAAACTCATTTAATTGAAATAATTTGAAAAAAAGTATAATTTTCTTGACTAACGTACTAGTTGGGAAATTTTTTTTTTCATTTTTTGTGTGTATGGTTCTTTTAGTCTTTTTTGAATTTTTAAAATTTTTTTACTCTAAATTTTTTTACTTTTTAAATTCATCATAATAAAATAAATTAAAAAAGTATAACTATTTTGGCTGAAAATTAAAAAAATCATCAAAAAAAATGCCTTATGAAGCTTTAAAATAATTTTTTCACCTTATTTGAATTTTTTTTAATTTTTAATTTTTAAAATTTTTTATATAAAAAGAAAAACAAGTATGCTCAATGCCTAAATATAAATAAAAAAACATATAAACAATAATAAACTAATTAATGAAATTTATTTTATCAAAAATAAATTAATATTTTTTTATCAAAAATAATAAACTAAATAAAAACATAAAAACATAGAAATTAATATTTTTTTTATCAAAAATAAAAACTTAACAATAAAAATAAAAATAAATTAATAAATTAAATTTTATGTTTTATTTATTTATTTTTGTATTTAGTAATTTTTTGTTTTTTAATTAAAAAATTTTAAATAAAATTTTATAATTAAAAAAAATAAAAAATAAAAAATAAAAAAAATATGGGATGTAAGTGTGAAAATAAAGAAAACAGAATTACAGGTGTGAAAATACTATTTTTTCGTTTTAAAGTTAACAAAAAATTAATTTTTAGATCAAAATATTACAAAAATTAAAAAATAAATGGGCGTAGCTATAGCTGGCGCCGCTGAGTTCATCACTGCTAACAACCTTCGTGACACAACCGCAATTGCCTCCGCGCGCGCAGCAGATTTGTACGGCCTCCAAATCCTCGCCGACGGGATCCAAGATGATTTCAGCAATGTGACGCGGTTCATGATGCTGGCACGTGAACCGATCATTCTGAGGACGGATCGACCATTCAAGACGAGCATAGTTTTTGCGCAGGACAAGGGGACGTCGTCGGTGCTGTTCAAGGTGCTCTCAGCCTTCGCGTTTCGGAACATCGGCCTGACGAAGATCGAGAGCCGGCCGCACCGGATTCAGCCTAACAAGATGGTGGACGACCACGACGTTGGGACGGCGAAGCACTTCGAGTACATATACTATGTCGATTTCAAGGCATCCATGGCGGAGATTAGGGCACAGAACGCCCTTGCGGAGGTTCAGGAGTTCACCTCTTTCTTGAGAGTGCTAGGGAGCTATCCTATGGACATGGAGACTGTGAGACCCAATTTTGTTTTATTTTTATAATGTTTATTTAATGTGTTGGTTATTTCTTAAATAGTTATAGAATATCATGTTTCTATATGTGTTATGCATTATATGTGTTATGCATGGGTTTGGTCATGTTTCTTTTGTTCAGATTTTTAACAAACGATGGTTGCTCTAGCAGTGATTTGTTCGCTCGAATGGACTAGTGGCCAACAGTTGTGTCGATGGAGGACCGCTCGAACGAACAGCTGTACGTGAGATATTTAAAAGACAGCTCTTACCTTAGTTTTTGAACCAAAACTTCTTTTGTAAGTTTTCTCCTCTCTCTCTACCAAGAACTCTCAAAACCTCTGCCTTCTCTTTAGCTTTAGGCTTGGTTCGGGTTCGGATCTTGATGTTCGAATAGTCGATTCTAAATATTTTTGCTGTGAGCTTCGCGGTCATCCAAACGGAATCGCGTTTTGGCGACTTTGTTTTCTCGCCAGACTACAAAGTTTCGAGTTTTAACTCACCGAGATAGGATCCTAGACTATCTTGTCATAAAGGGGTACTACGTAGAGTTTTATGTCTTTCTACCCTTTTAAAATGCATTAAATATCGAATTTCGTGTTTATGTCGTGTTTGGGTGGCTAAAAAGATGTTGTGCGCTTTTATGATTTACTACGACATTGGAAAATGTATGTGTTCTTGTTGTTTTCGAAAAGAGAAATTTTGAAATTTTGAAGAATTAATGTAAATGTTTGCAAAAACCTAATCATAGAGATTTGGAGCTAATCTTTTGGGTTGAGCTTTATTTTAACGTTTGTTGGTTTCCATGATTAGATGGATGACGTTGATATATGTTTTTGATGTTAGTACATAGTCATGTGCGTGCAAACTTGATCGATTCATACATAATGAGGGGTGAGTATTTGTCCTGCGATGAAAGCCCGTGAAGATTTGCACAATGAAAGGTGAATATTCGTCCTGCGATGAAAGCCCGTGAAAATTTGCATAATGAGGGGTAGATTGTGGTTCTATGGTGAGAGTCCGTAAAGATGCATGTGTTGCATGTGAATTATTGTGCAAAACTGTAATTAAGGCTCGTGCGAGTCGAAACATTATTATTGTATTTGTGATAGCTTGTTCTGCCTTTACTTCATGCTAGTCTGTTTTCTATTGAGTCTCGGCTCACGGTGTGAGATTTGAAAATCTTTTTCAGGTACACATGATCATGCGGGATGATCTAGAGAAGCCAGAGGTGGCGGAAGACTTTTCTTAGCTTTCCTTTTTTATTTGAACAATGTTTGGGATGTATATCATTTTGGGAACAGAAAACTTATACAGTAAGCCTTGGGACATTTATTTTAATGCAAGCATGTTGTGTGATCCATGAAAGAAACCTTGGGCTCGTTGTTGATTTTCGTTTCCATATGCTTGGATGTTTGCCTATGGGTCTCGACACTTGATTAGGTTCATTTAGAGTCAAAAGAGTAATTTTTTTATCATATAAACATTTTGTCCCAAATATGTTTGTTCGAACCCTAGTTCAAAAAATGAGATTTTTAGGTGTATTTTTGAGATTTTGAAAGATTTTTTGATTTTTGATTTAAAAATTTCTCAGGTGTTTCACCGCTCGAGCGGTGATCTGTTCGCTCGAACGAATAACTGCTATATAAAAAAGTTGAGTTTTGTTTTGAAAGGAGATTTTTATTAGAGAAGCTTGGGTACCCTTTTTTGGTTTAAAATGACATATTTTGCTAATTATTTTACAAATAAAATTTTATTTTTGTTTTGATTTCAATAGAGTTTTATGATTTGAAAATTGGGGTATTATAGAGACGGGGTCCCTGCTGTGAGTTGTCACAGACTCACAGCAGTGTGGATGCGTGTTATTAGGGCTTTAATTGAATCTCGTAATTTAATTAAAATATTGTTTATCATTTTGATTTTATTGACTAAGTAATTTGTATAAAAAATTAAATTAATTGAACTTCGTTACTTATATGATTGAAGTATATTTGTTTTCTTCAAAAAAAATTGACCATATAAGATTTTGAAAATAAATTGTTGACCAAATGTGCATTAATTATATGATTACCTATGTTTGATTAATCTAATATTTCACTCAAATTACCTATTTGACCAGTGCAAAATAATAAACAATTTCAATTACCCTTCAAGCTCACCCTATTATAACCTTCTCACAGGTAGAACCGACATGACCGCATTGCGGGGATTAATCAGAACCCAAATGTCCATTTTACAGACAATTTTATTTTGCCTCCTTTTTCAACTAGATTAAAAGTTTTTTTTTTTTTATTTTTTATATTTTTAGTTAAAAAGCTATATTTAGTTAATAGTATGTTATTTGATAATTTAGTCTTTAATTTAATTTTTTTAAAGTTAGTTGTTTACGTAAAAAGCTATTTTTTTTGTTCAAATTAGATAATTTTGTCATTCTATATATTTGATATTAACAATTAAATATAATTAGTAGTGGTAGTAAATAAATTATGAATGAGACGTATTATTGTATTTTAAAAATGATTAGAATTTAAATAGAAAATTCTAAAAATTTATGTTTTGATTTGATAGTTTAATTTTTTAGTTTTTTTTTTTTTTTACCAAACAGACTATATTGACTTTTTTTTACGTTATTAGCTAAAAAGTAAAAAAGTTAGAGTTTCTAAGCGGGCAATGTTTTTGCATCAATATTCTATTTAAATTAGAATTATTTGAGCATTAGTCTCTTTTTAGTAATACCATATTTTATGTTGAGTGTTTAGCCTTTTTAAAAAAAATCTAAACATATATTGGTTTGAAATACCGTTCATGTACCAGTCAAAGTTGACAACCTGTTTAGCAATCAAACTCTCGAATTTAATGAATTATATTTTAGTTGGGCCATGATTTTAGCATGCATTTACTTGAATGATACCATATTACTGTTTGATTTGTCCGAAGATGCCATCTTTTAAAAATTGAATGTTCAACAATTATTTGAGGGTTCATTATCCTGAAATCGTAGAATATTAGTATTCAAAATATATTTTTGTGAATTTGAAAAAAATTTCAGCTATTTTGGGTCAATCACAAATAATCATTGTGTTACTACCCGTAGAAAGTATGTATTAATAATCAAATAGGTTTGAAATGATAGTTGAGTATTTTTCTGATTAAATTATGTAAAATAACTCTTGTCGAATGAGTTATGGTTCATGGGCTTAATTCACCAGACGGTCAGTTTTGAAGAATCCTACAGCACAATAACAAATGATAAATGTATTCGTAGTTATTTTACAATACAACTGTTAAGATACCGCAGCACATATGTAACTGATGATATATTGATATCTATGTAAAACTGTACTGATATATACAAAAAGGATGGGTCTCACTTCCAATAATACATTAGTGTTATGATATGAAATTATTAAAAAGATTATTCTAATAACGAAATATGAAAATTGACTATTAATTTAAAGAAAAACAATGTGTTGATAATTTCATGACATGAACTTTTTTTTTTTGAATGCTAAATAAAACTTATGTTTTATTTATTTATTTTTTTTAAAGTATAGTGAATGAATTTGAACAACTTTTGATCAACGATAGAATTATAACATTTGAAAAAGAAAAGGTCTAATCAGCAAAAAGAAAAATAATTAGTACTTGATTATAATTCTTTTTGGATTTTCAAAAAAAAAATGTTGAGAAACATAGATTGGATTTTTCAATTTGAAGATATTGTAATGTTCTGTAAATTTTTAGTAGTAGTTTAGGATAAAAAAATGGACAACAAATTTTACTTTCCTTGTGCATGGGAGTAATTTTGGAGGAATAAATTCAATGGCATTAATGTGTTACTATATGAACAATATTTATGATGTTAAAGTTATAAAATAAAATAAAAAATTATACAAAACTTAATAATAAATAGCTAAAATTAATAATAAAAAATTAAAAATTACTCACAATAAATAAGTCGAACACTCTCATTATAATAATATATAGTATAAATAAGTATCATTTTGGGAAAGCTTTCTTTTAAAGAAAATCGCCTAAAATGAGAAACTCAATATTTTAAGGAATCTATTTAAATTTTAGGAATAGAGATTTGTTTAGGTTTTATAAAATTCATTAGTCAATGATTATTTTTAAAATTATTAAATAAATTAAATTTTCTAAAAAAATTAGAATAGGAGATTGCTCAAAATAATTTTTTTTTTCACTAATATATAAATAGATAGATAGATATTCAAAGACAACATACCATTTGTGTCCTGGTGGCATATCTTACTGCCTAAATTATTTGTTCCTTGCCAAGGTCTTTATAATCTAATAGTATCTCCTCGATGAAAACCTAAATTATTTGTTCCTTGCCAAAGTCTTTATAGTCTAATAGCATCTCCTCAGTCTT
Organism: Heliamphora exappendiculata; assembly: GCA_034768845.1. NCBI lineage: Eukaryota > Viridiplantae > Streptophyta > Magnoliopsida > Ericales > Sarraceniaceae > Heliamphora > Heliamphora exappendiculata. The sequence goes on from JAOTRH010168724.1 coordinate 5,680, forward strand.
TCATCGTATAAGTTGCGGATTTGAGTGCTATGGTGGACGCGCGGTTGAAGGTGATCTTCATTTTCTTTTTCTTAAATTAGGATAGTGTGGATTCTTATTGCGGTAATTTATTTTTTATGTTACTATGGAAAAAATAAATTATTTGTCCTTCACTTTTATTCTCAAGTTTCTTTAATATGTAGGGCACCCCTCCAGATTTTATAAAATTTTATTTTGAGAGCTTGTGCCCAGCTTTCAATGTTGATTCAAACGGTTCATTTTGTAAATTGTGCAAAAAAAATTAATTATGCAAAATTTTAAATTGATTAGACAATAATAGAAATATAAACAACTTGCATTTTATTTTGCACAATAAGTGGTATCAGAATTTTGATTAAAACTAATCTTTTGTTCTTTGTCCAAAATTCAAAGTGGTTAATTTTTTTTTTTTTTTAATATATCAAAAGTCTCATCTCGTTGAGACGATTATAACGATATATTATACGGCAAAATTGGAGGTCCCACGCTCCATCACTTTTGAATTAAGTCTTTGTGAAAATTTGTGTTGCGCCAAACACGCCCTTAATTGCCTTCCTCAACCATTACCTTCCACGTGATTCGAATCTAGATCCATACCCTTGCACCTCTGCATGCACCCCTACAATTGCCCAGATTCGGTCCAAGATTTTTGCTATTTTTTCTGTTTTTTGCTCATTTTGTTTTGCGGGTTTAGTATGACGTTGCCATTTTTTTTGACTGTGTCAGAGTAGTTCTCACTTTTTTTTTTTTTGGGATATTTTGGATTCAACTCCTATATCATATTTAATCAGTTTAGCCTTTAAAATTCTATTTTGCAATATTAGAGTATAAAAACAGTTGTTTTAGTCTTATTCAAGCGCCGAATATTAATTATGGTGGAGCTTGAAAAGTTTAATGGTTGAATTTGTTAAGAGTTTTGTTTGTTGGGCTTGGGTTGGCAATTTATATTCTTGATTTATATTCGAATGATCGTAATCTTTCTAAAGAAGTCAAAAGTTTAAAAGTTTTGTAGCAAATACAGTCTATTTTGATCGTCTAGAGAAATCTATTTTATTCATCATGAGAAGTTTGATTTTCAAGTTGAGTTTGTTATCAACTGAAGTTTACCATCAGATAAAGTTTGTTAATAGATGAATTTTGTGTTGGTTATCAAGTTGTATCTGTTGGTGGATGATATACTGATAGTTTAGATGATAAAATGTGTTATTTAGGTCAAATTTCAATACATCTTGAACTTGACAAAATTTGATAATTTGAGTAGTTGCTCCACTTGGTTCACATTTGGTCTGGACGTGATCCGTGAATCTGTTCCTATTTTGTTTAATTTTGAAATTTGACACCTTTGAATGTATTCTACATATCAAAACGCATTTAGAGACGGTATCAATCTACCAATATGTCTAATTTGGAATTTTGGTCACCCCAAGTGAATTTGACGCCACAAAGCACATTTGGATGAAGAGTTTATTTGTTGACTTCTAGTCTATCATATTATTAAAGTTTATTCATAACAGTTTGATTTTTTAAAGAGTTTTAAAGATTGTGGGTTTGCACAAATAGGATTAGAATAAGTCTATTTTTCTCTCCTATAAATATGAATGTAGTCTCAGATTAATTTGTATGCAAGTTGTTTGAAAGAGAAAATTTATGAGAGTCGAGTGATTTGTAAATTCATTTTTCTTATATTGAATTTTGTCACTCGTGAACGTAAGCAAATTCTCAAACCACGTAAAATTTGTCTCTTTGTAATTTGTTGATTATTTTGGACTTTCTTGCACAACATACAGTGTATAATAAGATAATAGAAATAAAAAAAAATCAATATTAATACATTTTTAAAAGTGAATTGCATCGTTTTTACATATATTAATGCACTTTACATAAATATTTATATAATTTTTACCTATTTACTGTGGATGGTTAGCACATTCTTTATTTTTATAACGAGAATCAATGTTTCGCTGGATTAATGGTAGAAACTATAAAGACCTAATAAAGATTTATTTAATCAATGGGTATGTTATATGAACATGAAAGAATTTGACAATGGATATTATTTAATTATTTAAAAAGTGATGAGATTTAAATACAAGATTTTATAGAATGTTGTTACACCTCGTTAAATTGTTGATCAACTAGTCATGGGAGGTGTTTGGTATTACTAAAACTGATAAATTATTAATTATAAATAGTTTTAACAGAAGTTGTAAGTATTTTGTAAATATGGTAGCTTAAATTTCAAAAAAAAAATAAACATAATTTATAGTTAGAATTATAAGTATTTAAAAATAATTATAATTAACTATTAAAATTAATAATAAAAAATTAAAAATTGACGAGATAATCTCAGCCAAAAACTTCATAGACATTGTTATTTGTACTTTTTCTTTCATTTGAAATCCTCAACAAGCAATAAGAAAAGACAAGGAAAAAAATACATTAATTTATTTTTCACAATTATATATGTGCGAACTTGTTTACTTGAGAATTTGGATCCATGAACTATTATCAATTTGATACCATTATACCATAGGGTTATTTTTTGAGAATTTTAATCATGTATGTTCCTCTCTATTTCTTTTCCTTTTTCATTTCACAAACCACCAAAAGAGGGTGCGTTGGAGATTTTTAATAATAATAAAATATTATTTGTAATATAATTTGTAATAAATTATTAGAGTTTTACTTACCAATTGTAGAGGTTTAAAAGTAGGGATCTACGTTCTCGTCCAAACTAACCAGTTGTCTAGGGTGTCTTCCACGTATGCATGTACAAAAAAGCGGTGAGATACTTGCCAGTAGCTTTCACTGATGTGCCCTTCGGCAATCGAATTAGAGCAAGATCTAGAGAGAGAAGCTGTGAGGGTAAATAGACAGAGTTTTTGCTTGTAAAAATAAAGTGCATAAATTTGCCTTATGATTTGTTGGTTATTTATAGGAGAAAATATACTTGATTCGCTCCTAAGGTTCGACTCGACCCGAGCAGGTCGCGTTGTCCTCTTTCTAATCAAGACACGCCTGTCATCCTAATAGTGATTTGTCACAGTTATCACCCTTTAATAGCTTTTTGCAAATTTTCTTTGTCATGTCAAGTGGCCCACATACCTACAATCCCTGTTTGGGGTAGATTAACACTCCCTGACACTCAGACTTTAGGATTGATTCAACTACTACTGTTCTTTTATTATGAGTACTAACTCTTGATAAGCGTATCACATGCACAAATACCCATACATTAGGCCCTGAGCTCGTTTTCCAAGGTCTTTCAACATGTGTTGCTCGACCACCTCTTTTAGAGTTCAGCATGCTTAAACCGAGCATGCCCTACTCATGGTGACCATGTGCAACCTTATAGATGTCGTCCTCTAGAGTTCGGCCACCTCTTTTAGAGCTCGGCCTAGTCAAACCTGGCATGTCTTGCTCAGGCCTAAGACGTCCTACTCATTCCTAGCATGTCCTGTTCAGGAAAATCATGAGTAACCTTATATGAAGTAAAGAATAATGACCAGGAGCAACCTTATATGAGGTAAATAATTATTTTATTATATTTTATAGATAACTCGGTTCATGATTTGTTCATATTTTCTTAGTGAGTTTGAACTGTAGGCGAGAAATACTTGCGAATACTTAAGTTATATATTGAGATTAATACTTCTATTTGAACTTTCACATGAGAAAAAATATTGACTTTAAAACAGTAATTGCATGTCTCTTAATTTTACATGCAATATCTCTTGTACTTTATATTATTTTGATATTTTATTGTTCTTTGTATCTTGAATATTATACTTTCTTATTTTTAAAAATACCTTTCTTAAAGCTTTGGTCTAACAATGAGGATATGACTAAAGTTTCTCATCATTTCTCACCAACCAAGGGAAGTTAAAGTATGATTGAAAAGAGTACACTGACCAAATATAATGTCCTCCCTAGATTTTGTAATGGCAACTTTATTTGACCCAACGAAGAAGTTTCTTAAATATAATGTAAAACGAATCTTGTTCTTTTGAGAAGTTTTTTTTTATAAAACATTTAGAAAAATGCATTTGCCCGTAATTTGTACAATACATCACTACAACAACTCAAATTTAGAGGGATTTCACAACTGTTTTCCAGACCAACCACAAGTTGATTTAATGTCATGGAAGCAAAGCTTAGATTGTGCACAGGGTTGGTGAACACAAATGCAACATCTAATCATGTTTTCAATTGAATACATTACACATTTTGTTAGAATAATTGACCTTTACCTACCCACTTATCCATTAGGTCTCTCAAATGTCAGCCTCCCTATTGTTGGGACACATTACCGCGTCATTAGTTAAGGGTATATTTTTATCACATTTTCAATATACACACACACACCTAGATATAAAGAATAGTTTTATATTTTTTATTTTTTGAACACGTGGTGGAACATAGAAAGGTCAAATCATGTGATTGAGTTTGTCGATGATGTTTGATAAAATTACTATTACTAATTTTAGTTATAAATTAATTTTTTTAAAATATTTATAAGTTTTATTACAATTTATAATTACTTTTTCTTTTATTTTAGTTATAAGTTACAATTTTTACTCAATACTCATAATTTTTATTTCAAACTACAATTTATAAGTTACTAATTTCAGTAATTTTAAATACCACCGTCATCCCGTCATTCGGATCTCTTTACCACACAATATATGGGAGTGTTTGGCAAAGTTAGAAGTAGCTTTTAATTTTCTGCTACTAATTTCAGTTATAAATTATATATTTTTTAAACACTTACAACTTTTGTTATAAGTTATAATCACTTTTTTTTTACTAAAAGTTATACTCTCAGATTTTGGATTTTGGCTGGGTCTGACATTTCATAATTATCTGAGGTCTTCCGACGAATGAGCCACACTATTAGTCGAGATGAACCTCGAGGTACTACTACCGATCATAGTGATCATACAGCCCTAGGGGCCTTTCGTGGTGGGAGTAAAGGTGGTTTTTGTGGTAAGGGTCGTGATGGTGGCCGAAGTGATGGAGGTCGAGGGGGTAGAGGCCGTGATGGAAGGCGAGGTAGTGGTCGAGGTGGACGTGACACCAGGTCCTGCTACTATTGCGGAAAGTAGGGACACTTACAAAGCTCGTGTTAGAAGTTACATGGGCGTCCTACATCCTCTGTGGCCAATGTTGTGGTTGAGTATGATGCTCCTCCTCCTCTTTTTGCTGAGAGGCGCACTATAGATATGACGCAGGAAGAATATGATCAGTTCATTCAAATGTGGATTGAAAACACTGTCGATACTCCATCCGCCACGGTTGCAGGTAATCAAGCTGCATGTATGGCCACACCCAAATCATGGGTGATAGATTCGGGTGCTTCTGCCCATATAACCCACTCTACAGGTACTTTTTTTTCTTATCAGTTGACCTCTGAACACAGTTGAGTGATTGTTGCTAATGGTGGCGCTTTGGAGGTGAAAGGCACGTGAGTAGCTATTCTATCTCCATCTATTACACTATCTGATGTTTTATATACTCTTGTTAATCTGTTTAACTTACTATCTGTAAGTCGTATTACCAAGGATCTAAACTGCTCAATTACTTTCTTTTCTGATCAATGTGTTTTTCAAGATCTAGTTTCAAGAAATACTATCAGTAGAGGACGAGTGGTAGGTGGCCTGTATGTGCTGGATGAGACATTGAATGCTGCATACTCTAGACGATCATCTCAGATATTGGATATACATTGTCGGCTGGGTCATCCCTAGTTGCTAAGTTTAAAGAAATTATGTTCCAGTTTAAGTTAGGTCACACAGTTGGATTGTGAGTCGTATAGATTTGCTAAGCACCTGCGTGTGCCGTATGTGTCTAGACAAAATAATAGAACCATGAGTCATTTCTCCTTAGTTCACTCCGATATTTGGGGTCCATGTCCTGTCACATCTTTATTTGGTTTTTATATTTTATGATTTTTGTTGATGACTATGTTGGAGGTAATACTACCAAGATCATAGTTTTTGTAAAACGATTTTCGATAAAAATTAACTGAACGGGCAAATGCCGAAAAGGGCTTCAGATAAAAACTTTTGACGAATAACGATCAAAATAAAACCCGTGCAACCAAAGTTAATTTAGAAGAATACCTCTTGTAGATCTAATTTTCAATTACAACTTGATTCTGAGTCGAAACTCTAGTTAGATCTTCTACTGTATTCCCTTACGCGATTCTTCAATGTAGTGTGGGTTACGATCCTCTGAGAACTCGTACCGACAGAACTCCGATATATTCTTAAGTCTTGAAAGAAAAAAATAATATATCAATAATGATGATATATGAACTATCAATCTCAAACTGATTCAGTCTACCCGCGTATATATAGGGTTACAATAGGGACATGTGGAGTAATTATGAGTAAGACTTCGAGTGGAACACAAACACCTACCAGCGCTTTCTGCAATTATGAAAAACCAGCAGCGATTTCTGCAAATAAAAAAAGACGCATAACGGTATCTGCAATTATGAAAAACCAGCAGCGATTTCTGCAATTTTCATAAAATACTGAATTAGTATTCACACCACTAAAGAACTATAATTGCACTCTGACCCATAATTTCAAGACCTTCTTGCATTGAGTTCTTATTGTTAAATGCTTACAATTTCTCCCCAACGTAAAGATTCTCGATACCCGCCAATTAAATTTAATTACTGATAATTTATTTTAATCGGTATCTTGATATTCCTTAAACCCTTCCGCTTAACTTATTTGACCGCCGGATAATTAAATCCATCTGCAGGGTTTGGCCCGGTCAAAACTTATAAGCATCC
>JAOTRH010168745.1:0-12501 GCA_034768845.1 Heliamphora exappendiculata
TAAATGGAATTAGAGACTTTGTTTTTCCCCTTTCTATTTCTCGGGGTGGGGTGGTGGGGGTGGGGAGGATGATTCTGGGTAAGAAATATTTTCTTTTCAAACAAACAGCCATGGGCATGTTCCTCATCCATCTTAATTTTTTCTCATTTTTCCAATTAATGCTCTTCACGTGGGATGTTATGCCAAATTTCTGGTGTTAGTTCAATAATCTGGTTGGTTCAGTTTTTACGGTTTTCTCCCCAACCGCAGGACAGGTACAAATAACTAAGCTGTGATTTGTCTACCACAGAACTGTGCTTAAATCAGTTGATGGTGATATGATCATTGTTTTCATCTTCAATTTATCTCTCTCTTATTTTTAAGTGGTTATGATGTGGTTTGTCCGCTTCTACGTTCTATAATATTACAAATGGGAGTCACTTGTCTATATGAGTACATGTCCTAGTCGCTCTCACTGTTAGAATCAAATAAAATAAACAAGAGGTTTAATTAGTTAAGCGCCAGGAAAACTATTTATCAGTGGATTTTCAGTGAAATATCACAACTAGTTGAAGCTTGAGATTATATAATTGAATTTGATATACAGGATGCATTTTAACTGTTCTAATTGTTGCAAATACGTGGAAGACTGTGGCTACGTTATTACAAAGTTGTCTTTTTCCCATGAATATTTGTGATGAAAAGAAGACTGGATGACACAAATGAGTTTTAGAGGTTGTGAAAAGTGGAAACATTTGTTTTCATCCCTCAATTATCAGGAAAAGATTTAATATTTCTATGCCTTATCTAGACATTAGAAAATTCTAAATATTACCCACTAGTTGTACGTGGAGGGAAGCATGTTCCATTTTTCCGTCATTACTTTGTTCTAGTAATCTAATTTCTTTATCTTGGATATCGGGTTTAGTTGATTTTTGTTTTGAAATCTAAACACATTTTTTGTTCCTTCAACTGTCTTGATTGTTTATGATTTGATTGGGTGATTATTCTCTGGATTAATACCAACTTCTATAGAATTGGCATTATTGTTCTAATTGTTAACATGTACTTATAGGATGGTATGTTAAACCTTCCAATGGAGTCTCCATCAAAGAAATCACTTTTGTGAAAGCTTTTCTCTCAATGATTAATGACCTATGCTTTCATCATCATCATCATTATTATTATTTTTATGGTCCCTTTTATTATTTGGTTGGTTTCCTGTATATGGTAATTAAGCACGTATGGTAGACTGCTAGTTTAGGTTATCAAAAACTGTAATATAACATCTTTTCTATAACTTGAGGCAGTAACAAGAATTTTTCTTCTTTTTGGATTTAGAAGCTAGACCATGCTTACCAGCTATTGCTCCAATGCCTTTTTTGTGTGTGTGTGCAGATACCGTTCTGTTGCCTGATTCTGAGACAATTGTCCAGTGAGATGAAGATTTACCTGTAAGACCGATTGACTCTGTTTGACATCTATTGCTGCTCTTGAACTTTATTGACATTTAACATGTTACTACTCCATCTTTAGTTTTCAGGAGTATTCCGCTTGATGGACTGCTTCCCAACCAACAGTGACCGGAAAACGTTGAAGAGGTGGTTTTTTATTGACAAGAGGGTTGGATAAAGTTCTTTCCTGAAATTGGATTTTGGAAATCTGCTTTGACGTTGCGTGTAACAAGTGTAAACCATCAGATAGTATTGAGGTGATATCTTGCTGAACAAAACACGACTAGATGGACCTGAAATCGAATCACAATGCTCCTGTTCTCACTGATCCCACACCCATGAACAAGTCAAGATTAAGCATCCATTCTAGTCTATACTCACCCCCCGCTGTGGTTTTTTCTCCTGGACTCTTCTTAACAATTCCAAGGAAGAAACCTTTTGCAGTTGATGATTTTCGGTCCTGCTCTTGGCTGGATGCAATGACATCCTCATCTCCCACCCATAAGAAGAAAGCTAAAGATTCCGGAACTGAGCTGGTAGCAACTGATACTGATATTTCTTATCGCAATTGGATGGTAAATTTCTCCCCTTCTTTGGCTAAGATTCACCTGTTTGCTTGGATGAAATATTAGACTATTTATTGGGCTTTCTCTTCCGGTGATGCAGCTTAAGTATCCCTCGGCACTTGCATCTTTTGAACAAATAACAAATTATGCAAAGGGCAAGAGAATAGCATTGTTTTTGGACTATGATGGGACTCTTTCCCCTATTGTGGACAACCCGGACTGTGCTTTCATGTCTAATGCTGTGAGAATATAATCTCTTTTACTTGTTTAACTTGTAAAACCACAGACTATTTAAAGACTTTCATATGTTTCCCCTGCCTCATATTCCTGTTGATGCTTTGTAACTTGCTCAGATGCGTGCTGCTGTGAGGGATGTGGCAAACTATTTCCCAACTGCAATTATCAGTGGGAGAAGCTGTGATAAGGTACAATTTTCTGTGTCAATACTGATGTATTGTCATTTAGGCCACTTCTTTGGCCTTCATTTGATTTTATCTCCAGCTATTCTTCTTGATTATCTTTGATTTGGACTGAGACTCATTCCACTTCCCATGTCATTCAGGTGTATGAGTTTGTTGGACTAACAGAACTCTACTATGCCGGTAGCCATGGGATGGACATTATGGGCCCTGACAAGCAGGTAAGTGACCTGGAGACCTGTCTTTCTTCTACACGCAATGTTTGGTTTGTTGGAATGAGGAATAGAATGGAATGATGATTCTGTCGGAAGAGCCATTTCAATGTTTGGTTAGCCAAAAAATGATGGTAATCACTATTCTTCAATGTAATGGAATGAGAATTCCAACATAGATACCAATAAATTGTCACGTCATTTCTGTACAAATTCATTCCATTGAACCAAATATTATCCTATATTCACCTCTCACTCTTTGTTTCTGTTGAAATGCTTCTTTGATGTGTGATTATTTTGTTTCTTGTGAACATAGGGTAAGGAAGTCAATTTGTTCCAGCCTGCTACTGAATTCCTACCTATGATCAATGAGGTGGGAAAATGTTTTGTTGCTCTCATAAATTATATTTGTGTGCTAACATTTAAGTTTTCTTTTTTAGTTTTCTATGATAGAAAAATATCCTGATTTATCAATGCGTTATCAGGTTTTTAGGTCCCTTGTGGAGTCTACTACAGACATTAAAGGAGCAAAGGTGGAGAACAATAAGTTTTGTGTCTCTGTTCACTACCGTAATGTGGATGAGAAGGTAGGGTATTTTCTAAGCACCAGAAGCTGTATTAGGTGTTTCTGCAGCACTTCACCCCCCCTAAACGAACTGAGAATAGCTTATTTACGCGTTTCCTTGAATTATTTCAGTGTTGGGCAACAATTGGCCAACGCGTCCACAAAACACTAAAGGATTACCCTCGTCTGCGATTGACACATGGGCGGAAGGTTTTTCTCAAAGACATCTTGCAGACTAATCCAATTTTGAAGTTTATTTCCTGCCACATTTTCACACCCCCATTTTAAATTTTTGTCTGCTTTCCTATATTTCAGGTTTTAGAGGTCCGGCCTGTACTTGATTGGGATAAGGGTAAAGCTGTTGAATTTGTTCTTGAATCATTGGGTGAGTATATTTTCTGGGCTTTTCTGTTGGAGTTTAAACAACTCTCTTTGTTGGTTGTGATGTAAAAACATAATCGCAATAATAAATTATTTTTATTTCCCATGACAATTGAACAACAAATTAATTTGATGTAGGCTTAAGCAGTTGTGATGATGTGCTCCCAATTTATGTTGGAGATGACCAGACTGATGAAGATGCGTTTAAGTTTTTGAGGGAGGGAAATCGTGGTTATGGCATCTTGGTGTCTTCTGCGCCTAAGGAAAGCAATGCATTTTACTCTCTCAGGGACCCCTCAGAGGTACATTTTTTCCCTTTTCTGTTCCTGAAATGCTAAATAAATTGGCTCATATTTCAATTCCAGCATTGTTACAGCCCTTTTCGGCATATGCCATTGTCATTTGTGAAGTGAAGTGTGCACTTGTACTTATGTTGCATGGACTCGGATACAAATGTCATGTGTTAAGTGTTGGATTTATCTAATTCTCATGTCAAGGACATTGGGAGTCGGGAGAGTTTATACATAGTTTTATAATAAACTTGTATGACTAAATGTACTCTATAGATGAGTGTGCAATTAAAAGTGCCGAATACAATTCCATACCTTCATCTAATGGCCAAGTTTTCGACATACATAGCCATGTGCTTGTATGTTCTGTTTTCCTCGGTTCTGATTGCAGCCTTTCCAGAACTCACTCTCTATTTTTGTTATTTATGCAGGTCATGGAGTTTCTCAAGTCACTGGCGGTGTGGAAGAAGTCAAGTTCACTATAAATATGAGATACAAACCAGAGTATACACTGATTTAACAAATACTACATTAGAAAGATACGCATTCAAGAGTAATATTCAAAATCACCTGTTTTGATATGGCGGCTAACGGGAGATTCCTTGAGCATCGTTGACAAGGCTGCTGCTGCTCTTTTTTTTTCTTTTCTTTTCGTTTTGTTCTTCCTCCCTTCTTGTGAATTCTTCTCCCATTTTCTCCCGTTCTTACCGTAGCTCATTAGGCATTTATTTTTCTTCCTCTTATCCCTAGTTTATTGGTTGCTGAATCTCCATAAGGAGATATATACAGAAATATATTTATTTGTTAATTATTTTTCATTTAAATGCAAATCTATATATTTATGTGTATTTTACTTTCCTTGCTGTGAGTATGAGTAATGTACCCTGGTTTGCATCATGGTGGTTTCTTGCTGGCCGCTGCAGTTACGTTTTTGGGCACGGGCGTGGGCCGCCTTGCCTCGGCCTGACTTGGCCCTAAACTGTAGAATTTGGGGGGTTTTTATTTAGGAAAATACACTGAAATAGAAATTACCAATTGTTTTCGTTTTTGTACGCAATGTTTTTTGAAAATTATTAAAATATTTTGCTTGTGTTTCCTAAAAATTGGAGTGTTTTCTGAGCTTTTCCTTTGAGCTTTTGTTCGCACATCCTTTTCCTTTTTCCTTAAAAACATTTTAAAGGTTCATGTTGACTTCTTTTTTCTCGCTACTTTTTTCTACGCACCCACTTTAAGCGGACTTGTTTGGTATTTAAAAAAAAAAAAACAACTCATTTGGATTCTGTTAATTTTTAGCATTTTCATTTCAAATGGGTTTCAAAGTCATTTGTACGAGATGACAATAATGCACTCAACAAAAAAGAAGTTTACCAAAATACCCGCTTTTAAGCTGCCTTGATTGGAATACAGAAAAGCCTCATTTGCTGTTTGTTTTTATTCGTTTTCAGAAAAAAAAAAAAATTTATTCTAAATAAGTTTAAATGTAATTGTACGATATTATAATAATGCTCTCAGTGAAGAAAGTTTACACTTTTCAAAAAGCAAACAGCCCTATTTACATTTCAAACAAGTTTAATTAGATATTTTTATAAAAAAGAAAAAATCTATTCACGCCCAAAAAAAACTTTGAAACCAAAAGCTCACATTATTCTAAACAATTCAGCTATTTTAAATTTTATAATTTTTTACAAAATAAAAAATAATAAAATCAAACTTTTTATACATTTCAAACAGAACCTAAACAAGATGGATAAGATTACCGTGCAGGCTGCAAGTTAGGCTTCATCTTTTATCGAATAAAAAACTAAAAGAATAACAAAAAAATAGAGGATTCGTTTCATGTTCTAGTGGCAATTTAGGGCTTGTTTGTTATTCGCCATATAATTAAATAGGATAGAAGTGATTAATAATATTATAGAATTCATATATTTTTTTGATATATCATGATATTATAGATATAATTATATATACATTGACAAATTTAGTTCATGTTTAACTAAAGTAGAATAAGAGTAGTAAAATTATTTATGATTATTAGATAAAAAGAAAAAATAATTCAGAATTTGATACTAATAATAATAAGAGAGTCTGATATTATTAATACTATGAATGAATGATCAATAATTCTTTATTTATCTAACTATTAGTCCGAATCTTACCATACAAATATCAAATTTAAAATACTAAAGAGATAAATTTTTCTTATTAGGCTGGTCTTGTCTATATAAGTCTAATCCCCTCACTTAGTCCCTCCCTCAAAATAGACAAGGAGTGAAATATTACCCATTACTTAGCCAAACAAAAAATATATATATATATGTTACCATTTGTTTATGGCTCTGATCACAACATTCTAAGTCATTAGAAACAATTTAACACGGTTATATTTGTTTTGATGAGCTAGAAAGGAATGGATTAAATATATATACATAGATAAAAAATTTTGCTTTGAATTGTTAGTTTATCTCTCAGTTTTGGTTTGCCAAATTAGGCTATTAATCTCTTACATAGGGACTAATAATCTGTACTAATCGGTTTTTTTTATTTTATCTCTACCGCTGGGATTATTATCACCCTCTCAAAATTATTTTTCTTTCTTGTTTAACAGTTGAAACTAATTCTTTAATTCTTATCTCATACTTTATCTTATTTTAATCAAATATGATATAAATAATACCATAATTTACATTATCTCATTCATTACTGCGTAGTATTAAAAAAAAGATATGTGATCTATATATTATTTATCCCTCTTATTAAGTTTAATAATATTCATTATATCAAACATGGCCTGATTTGTGAATAGACTTATAGAAGAAGAAAAAAAAAAAGGTAAAAGATTGAGAAGATTAACTAAAATGAACATTTTGAGTTTGAAGTGGTTTCTCTACAATTCATGGACAAAACAGTGAGACATGGAGGTATGATCACAAACAATGGGCCCAAAGTTCAGAAAGAAATGACAAAAAAGTAAAAAAGAAGAACTCAATTATGCATCTCATCTCATTATCCCAATAGCCAAGAATTATTTGTTCCTCCATGATTGTCTACAATATTCACATGTGATATTGATTTGTTTAGATGGAGTGAAACATAGGCGGTGTTTGTTTATGATTAAATTATAGCTTTTAACTTATAGTTTAATAAAAAGTTTAAAAAATTTAAATAAATGTGTTTATAATTTTTTTTATTATAGTTTTCGATTCTAAATTAAACAATACAAATTTTACTATTTTAAATTTATAATTTTAATAAATATTTATAACTTTTACTTAAAATTATAGTCATATTTTTTTAGTTATAATTTATAAATTTATAATTTCAGCTGCATTAAATATCCCATACTTTTTGCTTGGCTTATTAATCCAAAGGGGATATACTTCTTTTAAAAAATTATTACACGCAACCTTTTTCAGTGCCACCCGACATGCTTAGTCTCGACTAATTTTAAATGCACATATATATTTGTTTTTGGACACTCAACTTACGCATTAATAATTCTACACATGAGTGTCCAAACAAAAAAAAAAAGGAAGAGACTTTCAGCGAAAGATTTAAAATAATAAATTATAACGCGCAAGATTCACTAAAAAAATTTTTAACGCGCAAGATTTAATCACCTACAATACAGATAAATTTAACACAATACAGATAAATTTAACACAAACAGATAAATTTATATATAATAAATACAGGTAAATTTATCTATTGTCTTATTTTATGCAAAACTCTTAAATTTATCTGTATTTTTAACACAGATAAATTTATCTGTGCGTTATTAAAACATGTATTAAGTACACAGATACATTTATCTGTCTTATATTCATAAGCAGACAGATAAATTTATCTGTATGAAAAACAGCGCGCCTATTCAAAACACATATAAAACACACAGATAAATTTATCTGCATGTTTATTTATACAAGACAGATAAATTTATCTGTGTGCATTTTTTAAATATGTATAAAGCACACAGATAAATTTATCTGTATACTTATTTATGCAAGAAAGATAAATTTATCTGCGTGTTTTATACATACTTTAAAAATGCTCAAATAAATTTATCTGTTCTAGGATCCAATTGGATCTCGCGCGTTAAAACTGAATCTCGTACGTTAAAAATTTTGTTAGTGGATGAAAAATAAAAACGCCACTACTTTAAGAACTTATAACTAATTTTCTGGAAGAAAAAAAAGTGCATGCACTTTGAATTACACATTTGTCTCTGCTAAGGATGAAATTCACCTAATTATGTAGCTCTATAAATATTGAATCATTTAAAAATAATAATAATAAATTAACGTTTAGTTGTTCTTCTGTTCTTTTGTCCCAATTTTTTCATACAAAATAGGAGAATATCAATCTTAACTATGTTCAAATTGCAGATTTATCCATGATTTAAAAGCTTGCGTTGTCTGCGTACTTTTTAATTCACATTCATTCATTCATTTTTTATTTTTGCCTTTTAGGGTTTTGTATACATTTGGACTCGGCATTTTGATTTAGTGTCTGGTAAGTTCTATTGTTTGGGCTTGGCCCGTCTTAGGTTGGGCCAATCTCATCTGATTGTTTCGGCTCATTTTGGGTTCAGCCCCTTTTAGGATTCTGGATTCTAATATAAAAGGCTGCATGAATTTTTTTTAAAAAAATTTAATTACTATTTGAGAATAAACTATTAGGGATTTTAAAAAGTGGATAATTTGTAAATTAAAAAAAAAAAGTGCAAAAATGCTAGTTGAAAATTGGCTTTAAATAAGTGGCGGAAATTTCGAGACACAATGCTAAGCACGCGGAGATTTTTGTTTTATTACGGTTTTGGCTTCTCTTTAGTGTCTTATAGAAATGGATTGATCTAATGGGATTACTTTTTAATTTAAAGTGGGTATGTTTTAATGATTTGAATCGTTATTTTATTATTCTCAATGCATATACTATTGTTGTAAAAATTTAAATTAATTGAATATCGTTAACTGTTTTAATAAATTCTATTTGTGTTAATAAAATAAATAATAAATAAATATCACAATTTATCTTTTATTAATACAAATATAATTTGGTAAGACAGTTAACGATATCTGATCAACTTAATCTTTTATAATAATATATATATACCATAAATAATA
This sequence comes from Heliamphora exappendiculata, assembly GCA_034768845.1. Taxonomy (NCBI): domain Eukaryota; kingdom Viridiplantae; phylum Streptophyta; class Magnoliopsida; order Ericales; family Sarraceniaceae; genus Heliamphora; species Heliamphora exappendiculata. The sequence goes on from JAOTRH010168745.1 coordinate 8,987, forward strand.
AAATAAATCATTAAAGTAGATACAGTTTAAACTAAAAAATAGATCAACTGCTCCGATCCGGTTCAAGTTAGGGATTGGAGAGAAGAAATTCCCTTTTATTATAATCTCATTTGGCAACCGACTTTAAGTGAGAGCCTTTTTGGTTTTAAGTAGTTAAAAAAACAAAAAATTTGTTTCGTATGGGTATGTGATGGCTTTTAAGCTAAATGCTTAACGTGGGTTTAAGTCAAAAGTCAAAAAGTCTTGTTTAAAGTTAATTATAATTTTTTAAGGTTTATTTTTAGATAATTTTATATTCAATATAGATATTATTTAATATATTTTGAAAAGTAAAATTTAAAAATATAATTTGTATAAAAAAATAAATGTGTATGATACAAGTTATGATATTTTTAAGAAATATAAAAAAATTATGTAAAAAAAAAAAACTAAAAGCCTTTGACTTAAAAAATGAAACTTTTTAACTTTTTAAACTTTTAAAAAAAATATAAAAAATTAACTTAAAATTAATTGCCAAACAAAACCCAAGTATTCTTATTTTTTTTTAACACCTACACCCACGTCAGTAAATTTTATGCTCAGTATTTAATATATTTGATAATTGTACTAAAAAAAATAAGTGCCATTAGTGGCTTCCGAAAAAAGAGAAGTTTATTCATTGTTTATGTATTTATTTAAAAGAAAAGGTGTAATTTTATTAGGCACAAATATAATAATAAAATAAAAATACAAAAGATTAAGGATAATAAAAATATTTTTATATTTTTGATGGGGGCATAAAGACAATAATTAAATTAATAAAAATACAAAAATACTAGAGTCTTTTTTACATTTTGAAAGCTTTCGTATGCTCTCCTTTGGCTAGCTTTGCCACGATTATTTAAAATTTATAGCAGAAGTTATAAGTGTCTAAAAAAAATTATAATTTATAATTAAAATTAATAATAAAAAATTAAAAACTAAATTAAGAAGCTTGGTCAAACACTCCCAATATTCTTGTTTTTTGTTCACACTTGGAAAAAGTGCTAAAATTTTCTGGTTAAGAATTTTGAACTAAAATCCATTATTGTGATTTATAATTTTAAAAATGTAGATAGCAATTGTTTACACTATAATTTATCAATTTTATTGATAGGAGAATAATAATTAAACATTATTTATCCTATATATTATTCTATCGATGGCTTTGTCGAATTCTATAATACGAATGTTATTTTATGTCCGAATAATCCATATAATTTAACTTAACTTGATAAAAAATAATATTTTAATATTTATAAATGTCTGAATAAAAAATTGAAGAATGACAAATGACACTCTAAGAGAAGAGCGTGATAGTTAATGAAAGTTGCTCAATGATACTTGGCATCATATGAATAATTTTGTTATGGGTAGCTATACGCGGTTATAGATAGTTAAGTTAAATCGTGGGAGTAGTATAATATAAATTCTTTTTTAAAAATTATCAAAAAAGTGTCTAACATTTGTCAAGTAACTGTGGGTGAGTGGCGGCATTTTCTTTCTTGTATCTTTGTTTCTATTATTATAAAGATTAATATAAAAAAATTTATTAGTTTTCGATCTTTATTTTTTTGCCAATATTTCTTTGTTTGTTTGGCTATTTTCATATCTAACGAAATTCTGAAATAAGGTATCAAATCGTAACATATAATTAATTGATATAATTCGCTATTAGTATCGACAGATGAATTTTTATTTAGTTGACAACACGTCAATTTGTACCAAAACAAAATTATTTGTGAGCATTTTTCTTAATTTTTTAAAATTATTATAGCACTTCTTAATCTGTATAATTTTCACACAGACAACGGTATTCCTTAAAAAAAGAAAATAATATTGTTCAATGGGCATCACCTAGTTAGAGAAGTCTGGTGGCTTGGTCATCATTTTATTATTATTATTATTATTATTATTACTATTATTGCATAAGGAGAGAAAGTTGAGGAAATCTATTTTCATAAACTTCAATTTTTGTAATGTAGGAGATCCAAAATGGTGATAATTCAAAGGAATATCTATATAATAAGTTATAATATTTGATGTGATATGTATTTATTGATTTAAGAATTTTTATTCATTCTAAACAATTTAACGGTGAGATGAAGTTTATTGAGACTTTTATCTTTTTAATCGGTTATTATTTAATTCAAGTATAACTAGCAATTAAGATGTGATAATTGTATATTTTTTAATTAATTTGTTATTATTTAATTCGAGTATTTGAGCAATCTATTGATCTGTTACTATTATTTTTTTATATATTTTTTATCTCTTATAATTTTAATTATTATTATAAATTATTAAATAATTTAAAAATAATAATAATAGTACCTTTAAACCTGAGTTATACCTAGTATAACACAAATAATATTGATAGTGTGCATGGCCGACATCAGGGTAGGGACCATCTACCAATTATTCTTGTTGCTTTCACAAATATTTGTACATGTGCAGAGAGTCTTAGGTCATTGGGGATTTTGCTTTTCCTCTTTTGATGTGTGGTTGATATGTTTTAGAGCAATTTTAATAAGTTCTGTAAAATAGTTAGTTAGTTATTTTGATTAGTTTTTATTATATTTAAAGTTTTAGTAAGCTTTTTAAAGAAATCTTTATTTTGGTTATTTTCTTTTTTACTAATTAAATTTAATCAATATCTATGGTTTTTTAAATGATACAAAGAGAAATGTATAGAGTATTGTGAAAAGTTTGAATGGATAACTAATGTTTGAACAGTAATACTATGAATTTTAAAAAATATATTTAAAAAATTATTAAAATTTAAAATAAATGGTTAAAATTCACTTAGAACTTATTTTATATCCTATTAAATATGAATTTGCACTCAAAAAATTACTTTTAAAATAAAATTTTAAATAATTTTTCTAGATATATTATATATACTTTTCCATGATTGAATGGACAACTATGTTTATTTGGCAAGTCCTAGTGGACGGTTGTAGAATGCTCCTCCAAAATTATACGTGGGTGACAAAGATAGAATACACCAGTAACATAATTGCTGGTGCATCCCGAACCACACGATTCTCATATCATAATCTATTCTATTACTATAATAAGTAAACCCATGAGTTTGGTAAAGCACTTTTTTAACTGTCTAAAATACCCCTGCAATTTTAAAAAAAAATCAAAATAAGTAACTGCTTGCTTCTGTAAACTTCATAACCGCAAGTTGCAACCTCCGATCACCACAAGTTCTGGGATGTCGGCGACCAAAGGGTCCGGAGGCAGTGGAAGATTCATGACGCCATGGATGAGGGTTTAAGGAAGCCGTGTGGGTTGTCGCAACAAAGGAAGATAGAGTTGGAGTGGGTTAGGAAGAAAGGCAGAGTGAAAGAAGATAAGATAGAGAAAAACAAAGGAAACTAATATTCTGTTATATTGCATACCACGCGTTACAACTGTATAAAGGTATATATATATATATATATATATATATATAGGTAAGTCGGTTAACCCACTTATACACTACAACA
>JAOTRH010168756.1:0-12501 GCA_034768845.1 Heliamphora exappendiculata
TCCATAGAGGAAAATATTTCATGACTTGAGGTGGCATCTACCAGTGTGTCGATATGTAGGAGAGGGAACTCATCCTTTGGGCATGCCTTGTTTAGATCTCTAAAGTCAACACATATTTTGATCTGTCCATTCTTTTTCTTTACCGGTACTATGCTTGCCAGCCAGGTTAGGTACTGTATGGGTTTAATGAACTTGGCTTTCTATAGCTTCTCAATCTCTGCCTTGATCTTTCCTTCTAGCTCGGAGTGATAGTTCCGAGTAGCTTACTTTACTGGTCAGGCATCTGGGAGTACGTCCAGATGGTGTGTTACTAATTCTTCATCTAATCCGAGCATCTCCTAATAGTTCCATGCAAACACATCGGAATATCGTCATAGTAATTCGATCAAGTTCTCTTTGAACCCCTGCGTCAATGTTTTGTTGATGTATACAGGTTTGGGCGACTCATTATCTGTGCTCAAGTTGACCTCTTCTAACGGCTCCTATTGAGGTCGGGGGCCATTCTGCATGCAGTCAGGTGCTGGCTGCGGTAGTATGGCATCGGCGGTGTCAGGGTTAGTCGCCTGAGAAGTGGCGACTAACCCTGCGCACCTTCATAAATAATAAACCATCTTCCCTCCTTGTCTGACCTTCACCAGCTTCGCCGGTGGTTCCGACTCGGGTTCCCTTACCTTACTGGTTGATCCTGCCTCTCTTCCTCCTCTGTTCAAGTCTTCCCACTTTGGTATCCTGATTGATTCTGCCCTGTCAACGATTGTCTCACTTTTTGACAATTCATCGAAGAATATGGCATCCCCGAGATGGGCCTTCCCATAGTGGAATGGCTTTCAAGTGGCCTCCATAGTAACTTCTTTTCCCTGCCAGCGGAATTTCACACATTGATGGTGTTTGAAGGTACATCACCATACTTGTGCATCCAAATCTCCCCAAGATGACATGGTAGCTTGTGTTCGCGTTGATGATATTGAACTTAACAGGCATGTAGATCCCTTGGAACTCGAGAATTACCGTGATGTACCCTTACGTCTTCTTCCTCTCTCCGCTAAAACCCATCACTGTTATAGGCTAATTGACTATCTTATCTTCTGATATCCCTGTTCTTTCAAATGTTTTTCTCGACATAATATTGATAGATGCCTTACTATCCAAAAATGTAGGCCTAAATGACACCCCATTTATAATACCAGTAATATATAGCGGTCGATTATGAGGAAAGGGGTACCTTCGATCGCAATCGGTAAACACTATTCCGTTTAACGAGTTTCTGGCTACCTTTCGGAGTACTCCTTCTGTGGCTATGCAACTCGAGTTGTTGGCTTCTGCCACGTGCATGATTGCTTTGGTCACCTCCCTTCAAGTCTTCGTCGTGAATCCAAGTTGGTCGTAGAACTTCTTGAAATTGGATGATTGATATAACGTTTTGATTGGATCCTGTATACCCCTGTAATTTGCTACTTCATGTACCTCTTAGTCTCTTGTCATCATGTTAACCTCTCCATCATTCTCGGAGAACAGCTTCTTTCTAATATTCGCATTTTCCTCATCTGTGAACCGTAGATGTTTTTCGGCCATCTCCCTCCTGAAGATACCTCTAAGTGTGAAACACCTCTCTGTGGGGTGTGAGGTGGTCTTGTGATAGACACAATAGCTCAACCCCTCTTTGCTTTCTTGATGGAAGTGTTTCCACTGGCAGGAGTGTCAACTCCTTATCAGCTACCCATTCTTTGACTAGTTTCTTTACCATCTCAATACTGCAAGGGTACGGTGGCGTATCATTGTCTTGCTATCTTTTATTTCGATTATTGCCCCTTCCTCTTTCTCCTTTCTACCCACCAGAAGTTGTAGAAGCCTGAGCTATGTCACTGCGGAAAGAAACTGGCTTAGTGGGTGTCTTGATTATATTACGGAGATTCTGGGCCGCTTCGATAAGAGTTGAGAATGTGGGTAAATTGAGGTTGATAAGATGCACTTTGTATTCCCGTAGGATTCTTTGAACACACATCTGTACCAAGTGAGTTTCACTGACTGGGTCATGACATTCAACGGCCAGATCTCAAAACCTCTTCATGTATTCAAGTAGGTCATCTCCAAGTCTCTGTGTCTCTCTAACTAAGGTAAGTGTTGTCACCTTCTCATGTACTTGCTAACATACCAGTTGTATGCTCTATCCGTCAAGGATTTGGAAAACTCCCGTAGACGTAGTGTATGATCTCCTCCATAGACTCCCAACGTTTCGACAAACCTTACCACATGCTCTCTAGCGTTTCCCTTCCTTCCATCGAACTTTATGAACTTTGGGGCGATATATGTTTTGGGGTAGGGCACCCGTAATAAGTATAGCGGATAGTGCAGCTGAATATTCGGATCTGGCAAAGATAGCAACTGTCTTTTCGTTTTCTCTTGCTGAAACATTGCTTGGATGTCTGCGATCATAGCAACCGTCTTGGTCAGGCTGGACGTGGTCGAGCAGCTCCCAGTCTATTACGTTAGCCACACCTTCCTTAACGCCGATACCAGATACTTGCCCTTGGCAAAGCTAGCACTGGCCTTAGTCATGGCATCCCGAAAGCTGGCACATTACTTCCAAGCGCACAAAATCATCGTTCTAATTGCACATCCGCTTAAAGCTTTGCTGCGCAGGGCCGACTTCTCGAGGAGAATTACCAAGTGGGGAGTTAAGCTCGGGGAGTATGACATCGAGTTCAGATCGAGAACAACAATCAAGGGGCAGGTCCTTGTAGACTTTATAGCAGAGTTCTCCAGGCCGAGCTCTCTGATCAGCTTGGACCCAACCACACTCAAGTTCGAGCTGGGGGGAGGGATGATTGTGCGAGAGATGGAGACGAAAATAGGGAATCCAAGGCCAAAGCAACAATGCAAAAATGGAGGTTGTGCACTTATGGCGCTTCAAATCAAAAAGGCTCTAGAGTAGGGGTGGTTCTCATCTCTTCAGAAGAATCCGTGATAGAACACTCCATCAAATTAGGATTCCTAACCTCTAATAATGAAGCCGAATAGTAGCCCTAACCTCGGCAACCGACCTTGGGCTAAAAAGGACAATGGAGATACAGAAACAAGAGAGCTCAAGCATTGAAGCGGCAGCACGGCAAGTCTGCGCCATAGGGGACAATCCGAAGCCAATCTTGATGGATCCAATTATTAGATTTCTTAATAATGGTCAACTTCTCGAGGACAAGAAAGAGGCGCTCAAGATCAGGCATAAGGCCGCACGATTTTAGCTATCTCCTAAAGGTCAGCTATACAGAAGATCTTTCTCAGGACCCTATCTATTATGTGTGCATCCGAACAAAGTCCAGGACTTTCTGTTCAAACTTCATGAAGGAATATGTGGGGGTCACACATGAGGGAGATCTATAGCTCACAGAGCTATTAGCCAGGGCTATTAGTGGCCCTACATGCAAAAAGATAACCAAGTATATTCAAAGAAGTGCGAGAAGTGTCAGAAGTTTGCACCCTTGCACAAGCAACCCGCCGATGAGCTTAGCCCAATCACCAGCCCATGGCCCTTTGCACAATGGGGATTAGATATTGTTGGGCCATTGCCTAGGGTACCCAACAATAAAAAATTCCTAATAGTAGCAACAGATTATTTCTCCAAGTGGGTTGAGGCTGAGCCCTTAGCTAATATTAGAGATGTGGACGTGAAGAGGTTTGCAGGGAAGAACATCGTTACCAGGTTTGGTATTCTGCGTGCCATAGTTGCAGACAATGGGAAGCAGGCAACTTGTTCAAGACATTCTGCTCGGGCCTGGAAATAACGAATTACTTCTCAACACATTTATTCCCTGAGAGCAATGGCCAAGAAGAAATCTCGAACAGGACACTTCTATCAGGGCTGCAAAGGAGGTTAGAGAAGGCCAAAGAAAAATGGGTGGACGAGCTCCCCTCGGTGCTATGGGCTTACCGAACAACTCCAAGAAGATCAACAGGAGAGACGCCGTTTGCCATGGCCTATAGCTTGGAAGCAGTAATTTCCCTGGAAGTCGAGCTACCCATCATCAGAACTGAAGCATTCGAGTCCGGGAGTAACAACCTCAGTATTCCTCGGGACTTGAACTTAGCCGAGGAGAGAAGGGAGCAGGCTCTGGTCAGCTGGCGGCCTACCACCAACAACTTGCGAAGTTTTATAACAGACGAGTTAACCAAAGGAACTTTTAGGTCGGCGAACTGGTGCTCAAGAAGGCCCTCCTTAATACAATGACCCATTGATGGAAAGCTGGGTCCAACCTGGGAAGGCCCGTACAAAGTCACGTCGATTGCAGGCATGGGAGCATACAGACTTGAAGATTTGGAAGGAAAGCAAATCCCAAGGCCTTGGAACGCACAGAATTTAAGAAAGTTTTATCATTGAAGCTCCAATTGTAAATTTGTTCTCTAGATGATGAATAAAGAGACTTTTTTAACAATTTGTGTGTGCAATCTTAAGGCATCTCAAGAAAGTCCTAGCTAAGCTAAGCAGAAAAAGTCCTAGATGACTTCGGGTCATGCCTGGGTAGAAATAGTCCTAGATAACTTCAGGTCATGCCTGGACAAGAAAGTCCTAACTTGGCTAGGCAGCAAAAGTCCTAGATGACTTCGGGTCATGCCTGGGTAAAAAAAGTCTTAGATGACTTCAGGTCATACCTGGACAAGAAAGTCCTAACTTGGCTAGGCAGCAAAAGTCCCAGATGACTTCGAGTCATGCCTGGGCAAAAAAAGTCCTAGATGACTTTGGGTCATGCCTGAGCAAAAAAGTCTTGGCTCGGCTAGGCAATAAAAGTCCCAGATGACTTCGGGTCATGCCTGGGCAAAAAGGTCCTAGCTCGGCTAGGCAGCAAAAGTCCCCAATGACTTCGGGTCATGCCTATGCAGCAAAAATCTCAGTTGACTTTGAGTCATGCCTAGACAAGAAAATCCTAGTTTGGTTGGGCAGTTAGAGTCCCTGTTGATTTCAAGTCAAGCCTGGGCAAGGGAGCCCTAGCTCGGCCGGGCAATAAAACTATGTTTACCTGCATGGTAATTTTGAGATTTCTCTCATCAAGTGGCCTTGCTAAGCTCAGAACGTCACTTAGCTCGGCTTGCCCCAAATACCCAGCTCGGCGCAGTAAAACAAATCAATAAGTTTACCTACATGGTAATTTTGAGGTTTCTACATCTCATCTAGTTCGGCTAAATCTGTCATCTAGCTCAACTGGCACTGAAGACCCATTTTCGGGCACAAGTGGCCTAGCTCGGCTAAATGAGTCATTTAGCTCGGATGGCAACACATTAGGTTTTGCTTGGCCATGTATGTCGTCTAGCTCGGCTCGATTCTGAACGCTCGACACAATTAAAAAGATGACTCGCTGGGCTAAGTCATCCTTGCTTAGCTATGTTCGGCCCAGCTTGGTTTGGCACCAAGGTGTTCCCGCTCGGTTAGAACTAAGTTTGCCGACCACACAGAGTGCGATGAGGCTGAACGTCACACACTTCAAATAAAATGGAATGGAAAATGAAGTGAAAGCAAGCAAGAACAATTACTCGAGAATTAAATGGCATTTTCATTAATAAAAAAGTTTCCAGTACAACCAACACGAGCCGACATCACAGAGGAAATGAGGCAGTGCATCGTAAACTTAGAAAAAGAACATTTTTTTACAGAAAATTATTAGGCTCGAGAAGGGATAGCCTGCGCGGTATGATTTTCTCCAGCTGCTCTGTCCTCGGACTGTCCTTCCTGAGCACCACCTTCTCCTTGGTCTTCATCATCCTCCTCCAACGTGAGGTCAACTGGAGCATTCAGATCGGCATGTCCAGCCTCAGGCCAAAGGGGGTCAAGCTCCTCATAACCCTCTTCCTGCGCGGACCTAACCATCCCCTGCTCGAATGGTGGGGGAGGTGGAGGAGGCATCTTTTCAGACGGTGGTGGAGAGATTGAGACTTCGGAGAGAGGTTGCACTTCCAAGACCTGTCCAGGCGGGTTGGTCTGACCGAGAAGATGAGTGAGCCTCTCGGGGAAGGAGATGCTCGGTTAAAGCCATGAGACCTCCTGGTGCAGGTGGGAGTCTTTGGCAACAGAGGCAGCCTTCAAAGCAGCGCCCCAACCCATTTTGAATAGTGGGTTCTACATCGTCATGACCTGCACGGTATAGTTGTCCCTTGCCTTGTCGTAGCCCTTGTTGAATTTACCCTGGGCGGTCTGGGCATTGAGCTCCTGTAGGTCGGTATACGCATGCTGCAAGGCCTCCTCTGACTTCTTGGCCTTCTCCAGCTGTGCGAGCACGAAATCCAGGTTGGCTTCGTGCTCCTTAACTGAGTCCAGTACCTGGGAAGCCAAGAGCTCAGCATCATTCTTGACCTTCACCGCCTCCCCCACTTGGGCTTGAAGGACCTTGATGTCCTCATTGCTCTTCAGGGCCTCGGTGTACAGGAGGGCGTACCTCTCCTGTACTTTCTTGCACCGATTGGAGGCCTTGATGCTCATTTGAAGGGCCTGCACAGTAGGAAAACATGTTTAGAAGCCAAAAGATAGAGATTTAACAACTGTATTGAGCTCGGGTAAAGCACTTACCACAATTGTGTTAGGCGGCCCTCTTGGTCAGTGAGGCGTCCGAGATTGCCGCATACTCTGCCTTGTCCTTCGGCAAGCACAGACTTTTGGCAAGAGCCCAACCCTCCTGGTGGCTCTCCTGCACCGAGTCCTACACGGTGAGGGCTTTGCCGCGATAGGTGGGGGCGAAGGAGAGGGGTGCCTCTGTTACCTCAAGCTCTCTCGTAGAGCCGCTCGGGAGTTAAGGAGCGACCGTCTCCTCAGTGCGCCGCCTGATCTGGCGCATGATCTGGCAGTTGGTGGCTTGCTGAGCCGGTTACCTCTTCTTGGTCTGCGGCGCAGCTGGAGAAGGAGGGATTTGTTGAGCCACACGGGTTGTCACGACAGTCGTGGTGGTCGACGATAGTAGAGAGCTCGGGCCAACTAAGGTGGTGGAGCCGAGCAAGACGTCCAAAAGAACCCTCCTCGACAAGTCAGGGCCTTCAAGAAACGAATGGCTTTGAGAGGTGGATCTTGAAGGTCGACGCCTGCCTATTGTGCTGGATGTTGAGGCCCTGTTGCTCTGGCCCTCCTCAACTTGTTCGCCTTGAACCTCGGTCAGTCGGATCCTAAGCTTGTCAGGGCAGATGGGAAGACCGTTGAACAGGCGTCTGAATGACCTCACCTCCTTGTCCCAGTCAAGAACACATCTCAAGTGCTCGAAGTTTATCCGCCCGTCCCTCCTGTCCTTTCTGTCCCAAGCAGCAGAGGTGTTGCAGAAAGAGGTTGTTTAAAAAAAAATAAGAGAGAAAAAAGAGGGGAAACAGTTAGTGCTCGGCATATATGAGTAAAAAAGAAAAGAAGGAAAAAGACAAGAGGAAGGAACTCGGCTACCTGGGGTGCCGAGACTCACGGGGCAAAGTCGTACCCGCAGATCGTAGATGCCCGGGCCAAGCTGCCAGTTGCCCCCGACCACTACGAAATCTTCTAAGTCTCCCTCGTGGGAGTTCTTTAGGTCAAGCACTATTTGACGGCCTTCCTTGGTCTTGAGGTAATATCTGTTGACGCCCCGAGCAGTCTCTGCTATGGAGTAGCAGTACTGAATCTCTCGGACACCAATGTTGATGCCCATATTCCGATTCAGTAAGATTACCCCCATCAGAATTGAGAAGACGTTGGGGGTAAGCTGTGCCGGGCACAACCGGTAGAACGCCAAAGCCTTCCTGATGATGCTCAGGAGGAAAAATCTAGCCTGGATTCTAAGAGAGCCAGAAGAGGGAAAACCACCCCCCGAGCTCATTTGTAACCCAGTGTTCTTGCTCGGTCGCCTGACATATAGTGACATATGCGGGGATGGACCTAGCCCAGCGGAGCTCGGCCAAAGCCTCCGGAGATTCAACATACCGAGCCAATCGACCCATTTCGTCTAAAAAAAAGGAAGGAGAAGAAGACGAAGAAGAGGATGTTCCAGTATGAGTATTTTTAGTTTATCTGAAGATAAATAAACGATATCGCCACCACCAGTGGCGGTGGCGCTGCAGAACCGGCATCAAGTGGACTAAAGGGTGCTACCCTCGCCACAAATATGGAAGAGGCGAGTAAGGGTCAAAAAGCAGGTGTCGCCGCCATAGATCGTGGAGGTGACACGGCGGCGACGGCACAAAGGCCGTAGATAAAAAGAAGACAAAACTGTTTGCGAAATATAAGCATGCATATACCAAGGATTGCGAGGGATATTCAACGGTTACCTCAGAGAAACCGTCCATGCAAGACTGGAAACCCTCGACCTGGTGGAAGCCACCGCTGGGGGTGGTGGAGACAATTGTTAGAAATTGCCAAGGGAAGGAGAGAGCAAAGAGTTCGTAAAGAGGAGAGAGAAGAGGGGCTCCCCGCTTTTTATACTCTCCCCTCTTCTTCAAACGAAGCGCCAAGAGACATGGCACCTAGGGCAGAGTGCGCCATGTGCATTAAATGTGAAATTAATGCTCGCCGATCAGAAACAGACCGAGATACAGAGATGGGGTTATGACCGAGCACAAGTACAGCATGCTTAGCAAAATCAGAGCTCGGATCACTGTGTTAAGTCTGCCCATTGGGTTGGGGCAATGCCCGGACTCAAGAAGCCGAGCTCCCCAACTGTCATAAACACTAATGATTGACATTTATTGGAAACGACGGCCAACATTCCGATACTCAAGGTACAGCTAACGCCGTACGCACTCAATGCGCATTCAATACAAGCAATAAATGCGAAGCAGAACCGGTTGGGGACTGCCGCGTGGTGAAGGTGACGGTTGACGTATGAATAGGCTAAGTGGCAATACGTTAGTGAAGCTTGCTCAATAAGCCTCCCAATCAAAAGGTGAAACAACAAACCGAACAAGGTCATCACATCACCTTTCAATAGCTCGAGTACCGAGCAACAACAAGATGATGGGGGCAATTGAGGGAGGATAACTTCCGATCAGGGCCACGTGGGACGCACGTGGAATTTCGTACAACGCAACAGTCATCTGCCCACGATAGTGTACCTTGGCGTACACCAACCAGCACGGGAGGTGGGTCGAGCATTTATGGACTTGTGCTCCAGAGCTCTTAAGATCTCGGGACAAGTAAAGCCGTGGAACGGTCATGGTCCTGGAGAGCCGCGAACATGATCCCGAGCTCAAGAGAGGCTGAGCCGTGACCCCTTGAAGAGAAGTGCTCAACACCTGAGGAGAGGTGCTCGGAGCCCACATCCGAGCAGGGCGTGTTATATGACCCCTATAGCCAAGCTCGGGGATTGATGCTCGTAATCAGTGCCCCATGATATGCGTATCAGAAGGTGGAGCTCATGATAAGAGATTAGTGGCAGTTAGACCAACTCTGGGGCCAGGGTGTCAAAGAGGATTGACTTAGCCTAAATTAAGTCTGAATACTGATGGATAGCTTGATATGACAAAAAAAACTTGTATAAAAGATATAATAATAGCAATGATAAGTCACCATCAAATTGACGGCTATGCATTGATTAGAGAGAAAGTACAACCCAACCTGCTCGGGTCAGGTCGAATTTCGAAAGAGGGTCAAGTATATTTTCTCCTATAAATAGCCAATACCCTCAAAGACAAAGGTATGCTCTCTTTTTACTAAAGAAAACTCTGCCAAATTACTCTCTCAAGTTCTTCTCTCTCTCAAAAATCTTTGCCTGACTTGATCATCGGAGGGTACACAAGTAAAAAGTCACCAGCGGACATCTCACCCATTTCTTGTGCAGCCACACATGGAATCCACCCCTGACTGTACAGCTAGCTTGGACGGGAACAATAGATCCCAATTCTTATCCTCTACAGTTATATTAGTAGATATGAAGACAGTATGAATGGATATATTAGTAGATATGGCTATAGAAGCTTTAGAGTTTCGATACTAATTGACCAATACGATACTTATCAACCGATACAATAGGTAACTGCTTATTTAAAACCTTACTGTATAACCAACTTAGAAAATATATATCTGAACTATTCGTGTGTGTGTGTGTGTGTATATATATGTATATATGACTCATAAAACTCACTAAAAAAAAATGAGTTATATGCACTTTTTGTGATTAGTTTGTGATAAATTATCTGTATATAATATTAATCCAAGGTTGAATCTAAAAAATTAGAGAAAAGAAGATAATGGCTTTCAGGTTGTCTGGGAAGCTAATCATTGATATTTTCAGAAGCCCTTGTCCAAACATGGCTATTCGGTGTTATTTTCAGTACAGAGAGATCCAATTCAATTCAACCCAATCCACTAAAAAAATAAAAAATAAATAAACAAAAACTTACCACCCCAACTCTCCCCAAAGAACCAATATATAGATAGATAGATAGATAGATAGATAGATAGATATATGAAAAGAGTGAATTAGAGTATAGATGAGAGGGGGAGGAAGGAAACGCACCTTCGGAAGGAGTAGTAGTACCATTTGACGTCTGATTTTGCGCTCGAGCGATCTGAAACAGGCCCAGAATGCAAACAAAGTATAAGGCTGACGCAGCCATTACTTTCATCTTCCTTGGTCAATCCACAGGTTTCACATCAATGGATCCATTCATGCTTATATATATCTATATATATAGATATGTATATATAAGAGAAATAGATGAGAGAGAGAGAGAGAGAGAGAGAGGTTTTCATTGATGGGCAGTTGAGAGCGGCCACTAGTCCAAAAACTCACAAATGGCCGATCAAAAAAATATTTCACAAATCTGACAGTGAGATGAAGAACTGGCGCCAGGTCCGGCCATAGCATAAGACAAGTAAAGTTATGGCTTTAACTTTTTAGTTTTAGATAAAAATTTAATATTTTTAAAAATTTTAAGTATTTATATATATATATAAAATAATAAATAAAGAGTCTTTTTAGGGATGAGTTGTAAACTTTTTTTTTTTTAAATAATTTTACGAGAATAAGAGTTCTTTACGTGCGAATGATAATTTTTGTGAATGAAGATTTTGATATTTAATTTTTTTGTAAAAATTTTGATATTTAATTTTTTTTTGTGCTGAATATTAAAGTTTTAATACATATCTTGATATCTATATTTATAACTTGTAAAATATGTTGAATACATAAATATTATTTTAATTGATAATTATAATTTTTCACAAATTGGTTGAGTTTATGTTAGTGATAATTTTTTGAGTAGCAATTTTTGAGTAGTAGATTACCTAAATTTTTGAAATTTTTCACAAATTTATTTTTTGAGTAGACACGTTGAGATTTTAAAATTTTTTAAATTACGAATTATCTAGATAAAATTATAACTCGTAATAGAACATATCCATCTGGGTCTAAAAAACCAAGTAAAAAATAGATAAACTAATTCAATATCAAATGAGGCTCTATTTTAAAAGTTTGCTTTAGATCTCAAAAATTCTGGATCCACCCTACCTTGCACTTCTTCTTTCTTTCTATTTTTTTGGTTTTTAATTTTAATAAGCAAGCGCCTCCTCAATTAATTTCAAATATCTATTTATCTTTTGTAAATTTTAAAATCATATATTTATGACTTTTAACTATTAAAAATTATATAATATGCATCTCACTTAGAGAGATAAAAATGATACAAATTAAATAATTAAAAGACACAAATATATAATTTTAAAATTAAAAAAATAAGCCAATAATTTGTTATAATTGACGAGATAGTTGTCTAATTTTCCCTACTTTTCAAATGTAAGAATATTCGGTCCCACAAAACCCTTTCCCTACTTTTCAAATGCAAGTTGCATGCATCTTATTATTATTATTATTATTATTATTGTGGCAACCGATAGCAAGTTGCAATTGCAAATTGCATGCATCTTTATATTATTATTATTATTATTATTATTATTATATGAAAAAACACAAAACCCATATATGTACATACCTATTCTCTAACTTATCCATTGTCAATATTTTACTAATCGAAAAATTAAGAAAATAAATCGATATATGTTGTATATACGATATATTAATACTTAATATTTTAAATAAAAATAGTTTGTCAAAATAAATATAATTACAAAGTTTTGTATCGTTAAGAATATCTTTTTCTTAAAAATATTTGTTTATTTTTATACATATTTATTCATCTAATATTAAATATCTTACGACATTAATTTATTAACACTTTGATATAGTTTTCTTTTATGAACAAATTAATTGAGAATTTATAAATTATATATTAAAATTTTAAAATTTGAATTATATGTTAGGACAATACATTAAAAACAAATCATATATGGTAATTTCGAATTGAGTTATGATAATGTAATTACTTGTGGCATTTTTTTACTGCATTTTATATGTGTAAAGTATTAAGTTACAGATATTCCTATTCTTTAGAACCATATTTTTACATTGTTATTTTGATAATGTTATTTTATTAATTAACTAAAGCAATAAACGTCATGTTTCTTAGCTATTATTTTTTTGGCAAATAGAAATATCAAAGCTCAAATGTTGCATAGTG
>JAOTRH010168767.1:0-12500 GCA_034768845.1 Heliamphora exappendiculata
AATATTCAATTAACTTAATTTTTTATGTTAGTAATAAAATTAATAAATACTACAAAATAAACAATTTTATTATAAAATATATTAAAAAAACACAATATATAAAATCTTTTTGGCCATAATTCAAGATTAGGAATATTTAAACTAGAAATAGAAGGGTGCATTATTTCTTTCACTCAAAACTTTCGGTAGATTATTTCCGGAGGAATAGTATTTCCTATATATATATATATATATATATAGCTAAAATACAAAAAATTACATTTATCTCTTATTTCCAACTCAATTTTTTTTATCATTTTGATTTTAATAATTCATTAATTATTTTCATTTTTCTTTTACTATATCATCTCTAATGTATATTAGAAGTATCAACATATTTATGATTTACCCACCCATTGTCATTTCCAGATTCAAGCTAAGGGAACTATTTTTTCCTCTTTTTTTCTTTTTTGAACTCTTTGGCACTAGAGAATATGAAAGCGAATGTGAAATCTTCCCCAAGAGTAATACTACTTAAGCCGCACCGTAGTGCATAATACACTATATATATATTTGTATGAGTACAAAAATATTATAAATAAATAAAAAAAGTGGACTAACATATACTAATTTCGGTTAATAGATATGCATGTAGTTTATCATGCACAATGCGGTGTACTTAGTTTTTCTCGTTGCCCAAATGAAGCTTCCTATCAAAAATGGAAGATGAGAAGTTTTGAAGTGGTCCAATACTCTTGGGTTTTAGCCGAAATCTCAAAGAAAATCTAAAAGAAGAGGAAGAGGAAGAGAGAGAGAGAGAAGAAAACAAAAACCCTAGTTGCAGATCTATAAGTCAGGATTCAGACTTTCCAACCTTACTCAAATAGGGGGTGTACATGCCGACACAACTTCTTCTAAAGCTAGAAGACCAGTGGAAGACCCGAACCCCGGGACGAGACCATTTGTGAAAGTTAATAATAAAACCATTGACATTTGTATTCGTTCGGCAAATCTTATTCTCTCTCTCTCTCTATCTCTCTCTAAACGGATCCTTTAGTGTTATGTTCAGTTGCTAAGAAATTACATTAGAAACTAATTCATGAAAAAACCGAAGGGGAAAAAAGGCAAAAAAAAAAGTAAACGAATTAATTTTTGTTACGTGTTTTGTTTGCAAAAGAATAGTAGAAAAATTAGATTTTAACTTTGTCATGGGTGTATTTGTGGAGCAATTATTCCATACCTTCATCCCATCCGTGTTCTGGAGAATCAGACCAACTAGGTTCAGGCGCAATCAGCCCAGTCGGAAGAGAAGGCTTCTCTTGCGAGTATAAGACATAGTAGTCAAACTTCCCAGATGGCTTTCCGAGGAGACCAACTTCAGGGTCGCCTAGTTCGTATCTCCTTTGTAGATCTTGCTGTGAGGATTTCTTCTTCTTAGCCTTGGGTGCCTGTTTGATCTTCGGTGCCACAGGGGTGACGAGTCCATGTTCCATCATATATTCATACTCAAGCTGTGATTCCTGTCCCTAATGGTCTAGGGGATATTGTCCCATTTTAATTTGAGTTACACATTTGTGTGAGTTCCATCATTTTTTATGTAGGATTACACAAATGTGTAACCCAAATTAAAATGGGTTGGTGGAACATTAAATAATTTTCTATATTTGTTATATTTCCATTTATTATTTGGAGATTTGTAGTTCTTATCTATTTTTATGTTTTATCTCATGAAATTTGTGTGACTCATATTGAAATAGGCCAATGTCCCATGAAACTTGGAATAATTTTCTATATTTGTTATGTTTCCACCTATTATTTGGAGATTTGTAATTCTTATGTGATTTTTATGTTTTATCTGATCGAATTTCTGAACTAACTTGTATGCATCCATTTTTAACAAGAATTAGGAAATAATAATCTGATATCCGAGCAAGGCAAAAGCTATATATGAAGATTAAAAATCTTTATATAACCTAGGAAGATTAACAATCTGATAAAATGGATCAAAAGTTCATGTTTTATGCCGTTTCTTCCCTGTTCTATTTCTGGAATTTATAAGATAGGGTCAAACGATTCAAAACCCACTTCCATAGATTCAAACCTTAAACATACAAATGTCAGAAACAGCACCGAGATCATACAGATATGAAGATTGATATGCATATCCTATACATTCCAAGCTCTTATATATTGGCCGTTACGATATCGTATCCGTCAATACATATCAAGATTTGAAACATTAGATACGATATTTACTAATGTAACAGTCAATATATAATCGATACATAGCCTTATCAATGATACCATTATCGCAATTTAAAACCTTGATGCATTTGCAAAAACACTATGGCAAGTCAAGTGTATAAAACAAAATTTTAAATATCAATCAATATGTAACGAAATTTTAGAAAATGTATCAGATCTTGGAATCATTTAACTTTTCGATAATAAATTTCAACATTAAGTCAAAGAAGACAGAAGAAAAAAAAAGCATCACAAAGACCAAACATAGCAAAAATAATTACGGAACAAAACATTTCAAGATTATTATACCTTTTGAGGGATTTTGTGTATGAAGAGAACCCTAATGGGCATATATTCTTGTAGATCTAGAGAGAGATTAGGGTTAAGTTGAGAGTAGGGTTTTTCGTGCAACCAATAACGGGTGAAGCTGCCAGATGATCTGATTTTTCCTCAACAAAGAAGGGTGATAAGATCATGCTGGCAGCTTCAACTGATAGCGGTGCACGATAAGTAAACATGCACCCTATAGAATGGTCTTCCCTTCTTCTTCTTCTTCTTCTTCTGCTAAAAGGCGCCTAGAGAAGAGAGGATGAAGTGAGTATAAATAGAGGTGAGAGGGAAAGGAGTCAATGGGGAGTTATCGTTTTTAATTGGATACAAGACGGAAATGAAATAGGTGTACGAAAAAAAAAAAGAATCTTTAAAAACCATAAATAATAATGAACATAAAATACGAAAAAGCTTTTTTCTTCAGAAAAATTCAATGTCTAAAAAATCATAAAAGAATCAGTTTCATATTCTTTTTTCAAATTCAATAATTATATTTTAATTTACCTAATATACCCCTACTTCTGTTATAATAGTTTTCATTAATTATTTAGCTCTCAACCACGTTTGAATATTTTTTAAGTAAATAAAAATAATTATTATTCCTTTTATAAATGAAAATAACTGTAGTCGCTTAGAAAATTTTCATTTTTAAATTTAAAAATAAAAATTTTAAATTAAAAGATTTCTTGTTGTTGAAAATAAGAATTTAGTTTTAAAACTGAGAAAGTTAAATTAAAAGATTTCTCATTGTTGAAAATAAGACATTTTTTCTAAAATTAAGAAAAAAGAGTTGAGAAATTTCTGATTTTTTTAAACTGAAAAATTTCTCTATTTTAAGAGAAATAAGAAATTTATCAAATTTTTAACTTTTATTTTCTTTACATACTTTAAAATTCAATATAGATCTTGTTTAATAGGTGTCGACGGTTAGATTTTAAAAATATAAATCTTATTAAAAATAAATTTATGTATTGAAAGTTATTGAATTTTAAATTCACAAGTAAAATTTTTTGTAAATAAGATATTGTCCATAAATAAAGGCAAATTCACAAGCACACTTAGGCAATTAGTTTGCAGTTTTAAATTTTAAAATTGTATATTTTGAGTATATATATTCTTATTTAATAATATTTTTATTTTTAGAACCTTATCGTAAAGAACTATAAAATAAAATTTTTATTGAATGTGAAAATTTTTAAAAATTGAAAATGAGAAATTCTCATTTTTGCAATAAAATAATAATCTTCTCATTTATACAAATGAGGATTAAGAAATTTTACATTTTTAAACTAGTAAATGAATAATGAGACAAATCACAATAAAAAAGCAAATAAAATTAATTTTTTTATTATATTATAATTTTATATAATTTTGTTACATTAAATAGTCGTGAAATAGTGAAAAAAAGTTCTTATTGTATTTAATGAGAAAATGATAAGTATTTTCTTTTAAAAAAAAGATAATTCTCATTTTTAGTAAAGTATTTTTTATTTTCTAAATGAGAGCTTTCAAATTTATACATTTTTTTGAGACTAATCAATATTAAAAATTAAGACGAATTATATTTCAAAAAAAATAAGATCCTAACATAATTGTGTGAAAAGTGAAAAGTTCTTATTTTTTTATAAATTTTTCTAATTTTAAAAATATAATGTTTATCCATTTCTAATTAGTGAAAATAAGAAAATTGTCATTTTTTAGAAAAATGAGAAAATTTTATTTTTTATTTTTTATTTTTTATTTTCTATTAAGTATAGATCTTGATAAGAAAATTTTAAATATATAAATATATATATATATATATATAGACACACACATAACAAAAGGCATGTGATTTAAAATTTAAATATGCAAACTAAATATTCCCTTTCTATTTTTTGTTCTCTTTCTCTTTTTTCTCCCTACTTTATTTCTCTTCTCTCTCACTAATGTTTTCTCTCTAATATCTTTCTCTTCTACTCTTATAATATTCCCTCTCTTCTTTATTCTCTATATTTCATTTTAATTAAAAAAATAAAATAGTCTATATAAATAATTAAATTAAAATTACGATCTAATAAAATAATTAACTTGTCAATATGACTTATCTCCAAAAAAATAGTAAAAATAGAACCCCATATTAATTAATTCTTTTTTTATTGTGTGTTTTTGTTTGTCATCAGTTAATAATTTTTTTTTGTGTAAATTTTTTTTTTTTGAATTGGTATCAATATTTTAATAGTATAGATTATCTTAGGCTCTCCTCACTTCGTTGACTAGCTTTTTAATTATGTATATTTTCATGAATTCTGATTATAATTGTATATGTTTCCATACATTGTGAAAATGTTGATCTAAATATCTAAATTTGGTAATTATAATTGCCTATTTGATAATATGTGCCTTGTCTATTGGTAAATGTTTTTTGTTTGTTTTCATTAAATCTTAACTTATGGTGTGACATTTTAGGAAAACTTTTTAAATAATATTTTAATTAAATTATTATTTTTGACTATCAAATAAAACATAACACATTGATTTTAGATATATATGTACTCTCTTTGAACAAGCATTATCAAATTATAATAGGGTGTGTTTCTAATTATTGTAAGAGCATTATTAGCTTTAGGGTTGGAAGTGTGGGGACCCTTTTACCCCTCTCTCTCTCTCTCTCTCTCACACACACACACACATTGAAGAAGGCATCAACCCTAAGCCAAAAGAAGAATGTTGACACTAGTAGGATATAGGGGGACCATTTTGCATGGCTTCATAGATGTTGAATAAGGTTCAAACAAAATGAAGAAAGAAAAGAGCATCTCAACAAAAAATGATAATAATTAAAAATAATAATTCTCTCTCTATTTCTCTCTCATTCATTTTAGAAAAATTATTAAATACTTCAAGAGTATTATGTAGACAATGTCACGTGATACTTTCAACAAATAAATGATTGCAACCTATACAAGGTGGGCCACTTTTGTTTTCCTAACCATCTAATAAACGTGAATCATCACATCCTTACCATAAAATTTGTCGTTACCGTATTGAATGAGAACATCATATGAATTTGGCACATAAAACTCTGGACCACTGAATAATTACTCTTCCTTTTAAGCATCTTTCATAAGCTCAGTGCAGGTGGTTGGTTTTTCCTTCCAAACTTGCCATTTGCAGGATACTTCTACATCTGATTGGTGCCAACTGCACAATGCCTAGTGATTAAATAATGCAAGTAGAATTAATTATTAGCATTTTTCTAATATAATATTATTTATTTATTATTTTTGATAAATAAGAAAAGTTTTTTTTTTTTTTAATAATCAGGCATCTTGTCTAGCTTGTGCATATGTCAACTAATCTCATAGTCCCGAAGTTAACTACCGAACACACCTCCAGTGACCTTGAGAAAATTAGAACTAGTAACAATTAGAGAGCGAATTCAAAATCAGACCAGTTAAGCTACTCGTCATGATTAATAAATGAGAAAGTTGATACGCATGAAATAGGTTGATCATCTTTTTTTTCTTACACTGGAAATGGTATTTGTTATGCTATTAAATAAGAACATCAGATAAATAATATATATGACATAACTCTTTGTAACTACTGAAAAATTATTCATGATGTAGACAATTTATAAATGGCATGTGCTAATAAATGTTCCTGATTTTTAAATAATCTATATTTTAAATGTGATATTGTTTCCTTAGGCTGGTGGGTGTATAGATATAATAATAATAATCATGATAGATAAATAAGTAATTAATTAAATAGATACGGATACGTATCGATATAAACGTAATCAAGGGGTCAAACTTTAGGTATGGTTTTATGGATTGGGTAAAGGACAGTTTACACAATGGAATAAATGGGATATTTATGATCAGATTTGACCATATTTTCAAGATTTTGTTTGTTTATTTAGAGACCCAAGAAATAATTAATTTTTTCTTTTTAAAAACAAATCTCTCTATCTCACTCATAGTTTGTTTGAAAATTTCGCAAATCTGGGAACATATTCCGCTGGTTAATAGTCACATTCAAACAACGTCCGTTTGTCCTTAAAAGTTATTATTATTTATTTATTTTTACATTTTTAGATAAAAAGATAAATTAAGTTTAAAATAATTTGTTTGATAACTTAACTTTTAAGATAACTTTTTGAAGTTGGTTATTTAGGTAAAAAAGTTAGTTTTTTTATTTTTTGTTCAAAATAGATAATTTTACCTTTCTATATATTTGATATTAATAAATGTATGTAGTTGTTAGTGGTAATAAATAAATTATGAATAAAAAATATTATTATATTTAAAAAATGATAAGAGATTGAAAAAAATATTTTTAAAGTTTGTATTTTGACTTGATTTTTTGATTTTTCAGTTTTTTGATTTTTTTGCCAAACGGACAAATTTACTTTCTGACGTTTTTAGCCAAAAAGTTCAAAAATCAAAGTTGTCAATCAAGGCCTTAGATAAATCTATATTTATATTTATATCATAGTATTATATAAAACAAAAAGCTGTAGGTTTTTAAACTCTAAAAGTTCCATCCTGAAATTCTTAAAAATTTTGAATATTTTTATATTAAAAGATTATGTGGCCCAATATGATTGGTCCAAATTTTAATTTCAAAACTTTTTAAATTTAAAATTTATATAATCTTATCCTTTGTTGATTCAAATTACTATCTTTTCAAATTATATTTAAAGCAAAATGACGAGATACAATTGGATTGGTCTAAAATATTCAATTCATTTCAAATTTAAAATTTAATAAAAACTTGTCATTTATGGGTTCAGATCGCTATTTTTTAAAATACAATTTTGAATTAAAAAAAGTGACATAATTGATTGGTCCAACATTCAATAATTATAAGTTTTGATACTAATAACCATTCAAATTGTAAAATTTATTTAATACTAATAATATCTAATAACTATGTGTTACTATTTATTGGACCAATTTATTATTTTTTTTTCAAAATTTTAAATAATATAGAACAATCATGTGTTACAATTTAATTATTCAACTAACTATCTAATCAATATTTGAAATTTATCTAAATCTTACAATCCAAATTCATAATTTTTTAATACTAAAAAACTGTGTGCTCCATTTTTATTTGATCCAATGTATTACCTTTTTAATATTTTTTATTAGATTTGGTAATTATTTATTTTAATATTTTAATTTTATTGGTCCAAAATAACATTCTTTCAAATTTAAATTTATTTAAAATTTATTCTATTATAAATTATTATCTTTTTAAATATTTAAACTTATCTCCTATTATACTAAAATATTATGCATTCAAAATTTTAAATTTAATTATGTTGCTAAATTCTAAACACTCGACTATTTTGTCAATTTTTATATAAATTATTATCTTTTTATTTTATATATGATTTTTTTTATAAAGTGCTAATGGATTAGTGAGACATGATCAAGAAATTTCATAAAAAATATATTTAAAAATAGAGCTGAAAAATCTAAAGAAGTCTTATATCTTCGTTGTACTTTATTTTTATTTTTCTTTCTTTTTCTTTTTTCGTTGTTTTACTAATTATCAGAAAATTTTAAAGATTAATTAATTTTTTAGATCTCATAAAAGATTTAATTCCACAATTTTTATTTTAAGAGATTTAATCCTATCAAATTTGAAATAATTATATTATGTCTAATTTATTCCTATTTAAGAGTTAATCTTTCCTATTTTGGACAAATAAAAAAATTCAAATGATACATTTATCAAACTATCATAACTGTTAGAAATGAAAAATGATACATTTTTATTTAACTAATATTTTAATTTTATAAACTGATAAAAGTATCACTTATTGCTTGGAATTAAAACTGTGAAAAAATTACTACCAGAATAAAATTATATTATCAGTTGATAATATGACATATATTAAAATTACTCTAATTAATATCTTTTAAAATTTGTGTAAATCAATTATGTGATGACATTAACTCAGCAAAAATATTTATATTTGATCATGCGTAGCATAGGAAAATAGTTGAAAATACTTCTTACGAAATAACTTTCTTATCTAATTATTACGTGGGTAATGGAGAGATGAGAATTAACTTTAACAAAATATATAAGTTGTGAATATTTTAAAAAAATAAAAATTCAAAAAAATTATAACAGATTAAATATTGAGAGGGATTATAAAATTTGAAAATGCTAACAAGATTTTTTTAAAAAAAGCTTTTAATATACAATTGATCATTTTAATAAAAATATTTAATTATAAAGTTTAAAATAATATTGTAAATTGAAAAAAAATATATGTATATTTTTTTTCAATCAACAAAATATGTCATATTAAATAACCTTTTGTTTTATTTGTATAAGTTCTAATTTGATTATAAATTTTTTTTTTTGTGGGCGGATGATTAACACTTAAAAGATCTTATATAATTTTTTTAATTACGTGTAGGATAACCCAATTATTCATAATAATATTTCTTCAGTCGTTTTATAGCGTGTTTTTATTAAAATGGTTAGACTTTAAATTGCATGTTGTATTTAATTAAATTGTACTACTTTTTAAAAATTATTTTAAACTTATTTGAGAGTTATAAAATATATAAATAATATATATAATATTTTTTATTTGTATTACATGCATAGCACGAGCTAGTTGCCAGTATCTATATACTGTAATAATAGGTGAAACTACTTTGAAACGGTATTAGTAGATTACGCTAGAGAATATTCGGGATTGATTTTATTTGAAATTACTTTTTTGTGCATATATATGAATTTTAGGGACTAATTTTTTTTTTTGAAAACATTCAAATATGGCTAATTATTCCATAACTATATTTATATTATGACTGTTACCAAAATTACTCAAAAGAATATTAATAAATCAAATATGTTTCTCTCTTAAAATTATTGTAGTCTAACAATAAAAATAAAAAAATCAAATATTTACTAACAGATTAAAAGAATCCAAATTAAATATGAACGATACTATATATTTACTAAAAGTACTTACTTATTACTTAAATATTTTTTAATAAATTATAAAATAAAAAAATAAAAAAAACTTGTATAACATAAAATTAAAACATTATCTTTAGCACCAATTCCTCTAACTTCAATCGTTAGAACTTTGTTCTATATGTTAGCTAATTATTTTTTAAACTCCTACAATAATTTAAGGAATTAACTTTAAAATATCAATTTAATTGTAGATCAATCAATAAATTTAAAATATATATTTTTTAAAATTTAATATAAGCTAATATATGCAGTTGCAAATGAGAAGAACCATATATTTATTTTTCTAAATAAATTACTTGAACTTTACTTTCTCAAGTATTTTCTTGAATAAATTTAATATTAAAAATATTTAAAATAAGTAAAAGGAGTCTTGAAATAATAATTTATTATTTATAATTAAGATTTGGTGCATAGCACGGGTTTACGCTAGTTATTATGTAAAACATAGCATTGTGAGTATTTTAAGCCCCTAAATTCCCATTCAGAATTTTTGGAAATTTATAAATTTTTTAATATTCACTAATATATGTCAAAATTCGATTGGTATAAATTTGAATTATTTGTTTCCGAGGAAATAATTAATTCAACTTCTTTACTATCTTTTTCCTAACAGTGTATATCATTTAAACTTCCTAATTTTTAAAAATTCTAAACTTAAGATTGGTTTAAGTTATTTATTATTTTTTTGCTAATATGTGTCATAGTTTGATTGATCCAAGTTTAAGTTTTTATATAAATTCCTAATCTTTGGATTAGTTCAAATTATCTATTATCTTTTTTAAAAACAATGTATATCTTTTAAACTGTTCATTTTTCATTAAAAAAATTAAAGTAATTTTAGTAGAGGTTCTATTATCAATTGATAATAGATTTTTAATCCTGTAACTTTTTTTTTTTTTTTATAGATTTAGTTCCATACCAAAACTAGCTGACTAAAATGCCCTTAATAATTTATTTGCGCGCCTCCAAAACTTTTGTCTCCAAGAATGAAATGCTATGAATCTAAAATGGCATAAATTACGGTGCTTATCAGTGAAAAAGTCAATACACGACTGTTTTGATCACCTCCAAATACAAATCCTAAGATATTTTGGCATTCTTGTTGGCGAAGGCCACGATTCTCCATATTTTTCGATGGCGCAAACTCAGCAGATGCGAACTTGATTATTGTAGTCTTCCATTCTCAGTTTCAACGATTTGTAGGCTTCAATCACAGTCGTGATTTTCTTTGGGCTCATTTTCGATGCTATGAATCTGAAATGGCGTAAATCGCTGTGCATATCAGTCAAGAAATCTATACATGAATATTTTGATTGCCTCCAAACAAAAATTTTGAGATATTTCGACATCATTGCCAGAGAAGGCCACGATTCTCCATATTTGCCGACGGCACAAACTCAGCAGGTGCGAACTCGATTATTGAAGTCTTTCATTCTCAATTTTGATGATTTGTAAGGCTTCAATCACAGTCGTGGTTTGGTTTGAGCTCATTTTTTATGATATGGAGGGCTTCAAGCAGTTCGATTATTATAGTCTTTGATTAAGGGAAAGTGTTTCGGTTGTGGTTTCGAAAAAGTGTTTCGGTTGTGGTTTCGAAAAAGTGTTTCGGTTGTGGTTTCGAGAAGTGTTTCGGTTGTGGTTTCGAAAAAGTGTATCGGTTGTGGTTTGGAATTTTTTTGTAGGAATTTTTCTTAATCAAAATAGCTGCCATGACTTATTATCATAAAGTTTACCATTAACTGTCAAATTTATCAATCAATATAAATGCATCAGCTGTACATTGATCCATGTATCAATTGAAAGACGAATGTATCATTGTCTTCTTTATAAAGGTCGAACTGTTGATTGTATCACTGTCTTCGATTTTTTTTTTTTTTTTTTACAACTGATACATTCAGAGTACTTGTATTGACTTATTCATGCAGGCAACACGTACAATTAATACATTCAAATTACAATACCTATACGTTTGGTTTGAGTTGTATCAATTGTACAATTGATACATTCAAAAATACCGTGCTTACATGTTTTTGGCAAATGAATGTATCAGTTTCGATGAATATAACTTGTGGTGTCACTGATTTGCAAGATTGACAAAACTATTGATTTCTTCAATTTTAAAACGTAGAAATTTCGGAATCAAATATACACACAATCACTTTTGAAATTTCCCCACAATTGTTGCCGCAAGATGATTGGGACAAAAAATTCCGGAATCAATTTTCACCCAAATAATTTTGAAATTTTCCCTCAAATGTAGGCGTAAAATGATAAGGAGATTGGGAAATGTATTTGTATTAAATATGGATTGAATCGGGTGAGATTAATTTATAAATAGGGACAAATTAAACATAATATAATTATTTTTATTTTAATATAATTAAATTTCTTAAAATAAAAATTATAGGACTAAAAGTTCAAAAAAGAACTAATTTTTAAATTTCTCAAAAAAATTAATCTTAAGATTAGTTTAGATTTAGATCTATCTATGTTTTTTCATATTTATCAAATCCTTCAATATCTTCCACAAGTGTTTCTCTTTTTCATAAAAGAAAAAGAGCGGTCTAAATTAATTTTCTTAACTAATTGACTTCTAGGCTTCCTTTATTAATCATTAGATTCATTAGTTAACTCATCTCATTAATTTTTCTTAAATCATAAATTTGAGAATATTTTTTAAATAGGTAAATTACACTGATCTTTCATAAAGTTTCAATTAAATACAGTTAAATTCATATTTTTGAGCAAATTACACAGACACTCTTTGCCGTTAATTACTTTTGAACGACGTTAAAAAAAATTAAAATTGACAAAAATACCGCACTCCTTTCCCAAGCTCTCGCTCTCCCTTCCCCTCCCTCTTTCCCCAACCTGTCTCTCTCTCTCTCCCCCCTTTCCCCAATCTCTCTCTCTATTACACTCACAGGCCTCGCCCCCCCAAACGCCGC
>JAOTRH010168778.1:0-12500 GCA_034768845.1 Heliamphora exappendiculata
TCTTTGAGGGATCGACTTCAATTCCCCGTTGAGTGATCATAAATCCGAGCATTTTTTTGGCAGTGACTCCAAATGCACACTTCTGCGGGTTGAGCCACATCTTATACTTTCGAATCCTTTCAAAGAACTTTTGCAGTGCTGTGATGTGGCCTTCTCGATCCTTGGATTTGACTATCATTTCGTCCACATATACCTCAACCTCCTTATGTCTCATGTCATGCAGCAACGTAGTGGCAGCCCTTTAATAGGTTGTCCCTGCATTCTTTAGACCAAATGGCATCACGCGATAATAGTAGGTGCCCTAAGGTATGGTGAATGTCGTCTTTTTCCTGTCTTCGGAATCCATTAAAATCTGATTGTATCCAGAGAAGCCATCCATGAACGACAGTAAGGCATGCCCTGTTGTACTGTCTACTAAGACGTCAATGTGGGGCAAAGGAAAATCGTCTTTCGAGCTAGCCTTGTTGAGATCTCAAAAATTCACGTAAACTCGGATATGACCGTCCTTCTTTAAAACTGGCACTATATTGGCTACCCATTTTGGATACTCGGTCACCATTAGGAAACCAGTATTGATCTGTTTGGCAACTTCTTCTTTGATCTTCAGAGCCCAATCTGGTCAGATCCGTCTTAATTTTTATTTGACCGGTTTAGCATCGAGGTATAGAGGGATATGGTGCTGTACGATGTCGGGATCAATTTCAGGCATATCTTCGTAAGACCATGCAAATACATCTTTGAACTCTTTTAATAGAGTTATTAGTTGTTTATGCTCGACTAAGGATAAAGAAGAACCAATTTGGACATTTTGCAGGATAGTTTCATTACCTAGGTTTATTGACAAAGTTTCTTCAATTATTGCTTGGACATGTATTTTTCCTTCTCTTTTTATTAAAAGTTTTATTTTTTTGGGAATATTCCCGTCGAATTCAAAATTATCAGAAAGCATATGAAATAAATCAAACAAGGCAGAATAACCAAAAATCTCATTCATTTCATTAGAAACAGCAGGAATTACAAACTCGATAGAAAAGAAAGAGAGAGGAGCACCAACAGATGTGCCCTCGATTACAGATCTAGACTCAATCCCAAACTCAAGATAAATAATGTGTACATCATCAGACTCGATGGTCCAGTTCTTTACTTCCTTTGTGGCCGTGTTGATGATGAACTTGGTGCAATCTGCCGGTGCACTAGAGCCCATCATGAAACAGTCCGATTCAATTATACGCAATTGAGTCATCTCTTCGTTGAACAACATTCCCAGATCAATATCGTCGAGTTCGTCAGCCCAGTCTTCCTCTCGGACATTCTTTCCTTCTTCATCCATTATCTCTTCTCCCTCGGTGTCAGACAATTGATGATTGAAAAAGATTTCCAATCCTGGCACCTTTTGGTTGGTCTCTTCGTCGATCCATGGCTCTGGAAAGCCACAATATGGAAAGTCTTCTTCTTCCTTGACGAAGTATCCACTGAGTGTCCTAGAATAGCTAGCCTTTCGTCCCTTTCTAGGCCCCTCCATATCTTCCTCTGTTGGCTCATACCCAAGACCGAAACGATGTGAAGTTGGCAATACCTGTATGGGTTCTGGGATCCCCTGCTGTTTACGCCCTAACCCCATGCCAGGGAAGAAGGACATTTTTCTCATCATCATTAAAGCTTGTGGGCTGACGTAGCTTTCTTCTTCATTCATCAGTGCCTGAACAGCCTTTGCTTCATCAAATTGAAAGCCGTTGAGCAACACGTCGTCTTCACTGTGCTGAACTTCTAGCAAAGTTGCGCCCTCTCCTCCTTTCAGGGGTGAATATTGTCCTCTTCTTGAATGGTCATCACTGCACCGTTCTTTATCAATTTTAGCTTCTGGTGGAGGGTAGAAGGTACCGCCTAAACATTCGAATCATGTAGCCACAGCCTGCCTAGTAGCAAATTGAAGGAGGCTGGCACGGCTAACACGTGAAACTCAACTGATATCTCCAGCGGGCCTACTGAAACAGCGAACGTCACCAATCCTAGTACATCTCTTCTTGTGTTATCATAAGCTCGCACCCCTTGATTGCAGGGAGTGAACTAGTCTAGCCTTATTCCTAAGCAGACGATCGTTCTCAGTGGGCAGACATTCAGAGCAGATCCGTTGTCAATAAGGGTCATCGGGACCCATTTTTCCAAGCACTTGGTGGTGATGTGAAGCAGCTCATTGTGGCTTCTTTCCTCAGTAGGCAGATCTTCATCAGAAAAGGAAATGACCTTCGGTTCAGCGGCTGGCAAGATGAGCCTAATCAGTTGTTTCGGGGTTGCTTCTATTGGGACAGTGGCCTTGTTCAAAACCTTCAACACAGCTTACTGGTATTTTTGCGAGGCGATAAGTAGCCCCCAGATGCTGATGTTGGCTTGCGTTTTCTTTAATTGTCTCAATACTACATCATCTTCCTCTTCCTGTTCTTTCTCCTTTCCTTTTTCACTCGACTGCCCCCTTTTCAATTGGGCTGGTTTGAACTGTCGCCCGCTCCTGGTGAGATGTTCTACATCTTCTTCAGAATCCCGCAATCCTGTTAATGTGTCACCGGTGTTCCTTACTTTGTTCACAGGCAAAGGGCTATCAAATGCCCACAAATCGCCCAAATTAGTGATCACCAGTCTTCCTTTCCTTTTTTCGTCATATAGGGCCCAGGTATTGTCAATCTCCTCCCAGATGTCCTCCTCAATAAAGTCCATTTGTTGCTCCTGGGCGGCCCAAAAGTTAGCCCACTCGGCCCTATATGATTTTAGCACAATCCTCACCAGCCAGTAGGATTGCATGTCATCAACGTGTGCATCTTCCTCAAAAAGTTGGGGAAGGGATATTCCATCGAGCACGTGGCCAAATCCATAAGGCCGAGTCAGGGTAATCCAATGGCCATTCATCTTCTTCATTGTGCTCCCCCTCTTGCTGGTATGCTTGGACTATCAGTTGATACCATTCCCAAGCATTATCGTTCCATTCTTCTCCGTAAAGCCGTAGTACAGGAAATTTTTCCCCTCTTTGACAAAGTACCCATTGAGAGTTCCTGAATAATTGACCCTCCGTCCCTTCTTAGGCCCTTCCAAATCTTCCTCCGTCAGTTTGTATCCAAGACCAAAACGGGGAGAAGCTGGCAATACCTGAATAGGTTCGAGGGATTCCTTGCTGTTTACGCCCTAATCCCATGCCCAAAAAGTAAGACATTTGCCTCATCATCATGATTGCCCTTGGGTTGATATAGCTTTCCTCCTCATTCATTAGCATTTGGACAGCCCGTGCTTCATCAAATCGGAAACCACTAAGGGATACATCATCTTCACTATGTTGAACTTCCAACAGAGTTGAGCCCTCTCCTCCTCTTGGGAGATGAATGCTGTCTTCTCCGTGAATAGTTAGAACTGCCCCATTTCTTATCAGCTTCAGTTTCTGACGGAGAGTCGATGCTACAGCCTGAACACTTGGGTCATGCAACTAGGGTCTTTCCAACAACAAGTTGAAAGATGCTGGTACATCTAGTACATAGAACTCGACTGATGTTTCCAAAGGCCTTACCGATATTG
Organism: Heliamphora exappendiculata; assembly: GCA_034768845.1. NCBI lineage: Eukaryota > Viridiplantae > Streptophyta > Magnoliopsida > Ericales > Sarraceniaceae > Heliamphora > Heliamphora exappendiculata. The sequence goes on from JAOTRH010168778.1 coordinate 3,559, forward strand.
CGACTGATACAAGTCCCAGTATGTCCCTCGTCATATTGTCATAGGCCCAGACTCCTTGATTGTTCGGGGTGAAGTGCTCCGTCTGTAGTCCTAAACACTGTGCTGTTCTAAGCGGACATACATTTAATGCAGACCCGTTATCAATAAGAGTCACAGGAACCCATTTGTCAAGGCACTTAACAGTAATATGCAGTGATTTGTTGTAATTCCCTCCCTCTGTTGGCAGATCTTTATCGAAAAAAGAAATGATTTTTGGTTCTACCGCTGGCAAAATAAGTCCAAATAGTTGCTTCGGGGTGGCCTCTATCGGAACACTGGCTTTATTTAGAACATTTAGCACAGCTTGTCTGTGTTTATGCGAGGCCATTAGTAGCCCCTAAATGGTGATGTTAGCTTGCGTCTTCTTTAACTGCTTCAGCACTGCTTCATCCTCTTCTTCATGTCTTTTCGTTCCCTTTTCCACTTGGTTGCCCCTTTTCCAATTGGGCTGGCTTCAAATGCTGTCAACTTCTGGTTAGATGTTCTATCCCCACCTCGGGATCCTATAATCCCATTATTGTGTCGTTGGTCTATCGTACCTCGTTCATAAGAGGAGGGATTTCGAATGCCCACAAATCGCCTAAATCACCGATTGCTATTCTTCCCCTTCTTTCTTCATCATCTTTGATAGCCCATGTATTATCAATTTCTTCCCATATGTCCTCTTCGATAAAGTCCACCTGCTATTCTCGAGTGGCCCAGAAGTTGGTCCACTCGGCCCCATCTGATTTTAGCATGACCCTTACCAGCAAATAGGATTGCATCTCGTTGACTTATCTCTCTGCCTCAAAAAGTTGGGGAAGAGTGATGCCATCAAGTATGTGGCCAAATCCATAAGGTCGGGCCGGGTAATCCAAAGGGTAATCATCTTCTTTATTGCGCTCCTCCTCTTGAATTATTGCCTGATATCCTTCCCAGTCATTATCATTCCACTCCACTATGACATCCCAGCCATTTCCAGTCATAATCAATCAACAAACTTCCTGATCTTCAGTAGCTAAAACATGAGGACGTGACAGGTATGGTGGATAGATATATCGACTCGGGTTCTCTAATTTCCCCAGAGACATGTAATTTACCCCAGCCTGCCTAGTATGGTTTGGCAGTGGGTTAGTTGTGACATTCAACTTTGGGGTGGTAGATGGTGGCGGGATCACCTGGCTAGCGATGAGGTTCTAGATCTCATGTCAGAGTCTTAAGCACTTATCGGTTAAATGTTCGTGACCTTGGTGGAAGGCCCAGTATCGAGAAGCATTAAACCTTGGCAATAGGGGATCAGGAATGGACATGGGGTTCAATGGCTTGATAAGCCATTTCTCGATGAGTCGACTCAGGGTGGTCGATAAAGAAATGTTGAGGGGAGTAAAGACCCTCCTCGGCCTTTGTTGCTAGCCATTGTCAGATTGTTGGGTATTGTTGGATTGCTAGGAGGAAGATGATAGGTTCAGTAGGTTCACCTCATTTGAACGAGACACGAGGTTGGTGGCAGTAAACTAATTTTGATTATTTATGGGGAAGGTTCTGCTGGGTTTCTAGCTCAGTTCATCTTTCTCAATATTCCCAGACTGAATTTCATCTTCAATCTGTACCCCAGCATCAAATAACTGCTCAAATGTGGAGAGCGGTTGTGTGATCAGATAGCGTTTTAGGGGGGGTTTCAGATTCTCCACTACTATCCTCACCTGCTCTTTCTCAGAGAGCTGGTTTGTCATCTTGGTGGCCTTACCCCTCGATCGGGTTAGGAAATCAACAAAAGACTCTCGGTTCTCTTATCGAGTCGTCTCGAGCTCTCGGGTAGTTACGTCAAGTTTGACATTGTAACTATATTGACTGACAAATGCTGTAGCAATGTCCTCATAGGCTCTAATCTTGGCTACATCAAGGGAGAGGAACCATTTCTGGGTTGCTCCAGAAAGAGATCGATGAAAGAGCTGAGCCTTCAATTGGTCATCAATTTCCATTGGCGATAGGGTACCAACATAAATTCGAAGATGAATTCAGGGATCTTTGGTTCCATCGAACTTCTCCATATCTGGCATTTTAAACTTTTTTGATAGCTTAGCATCTAGGAACAAACATAGCCCTCCCACATCTAGTATGTAATCTTCAGTCCCTTTAGCCTTTCTTAGAACCTTCTCCATCCGATCTATTTTCTTAACCAATGTAGATTCTCTAGACTAAGCAGTGTTTTCTTCCTCAACTATCACCTATTGTGGGTTCTATGGTGGTGGTGGAACAACTTGCGGTCCATCGGGAACCTGATTGTCATCCCAAAAGTCTTTAACATTTTCATTTGTGTTGTCTGGCTATCCATTCACAAGAGGCATACGGGCCTGAATCGCTTGGATCTATACCTGACATTGTACTTGAGCCTGGGTCTGCTGCTCTACGGCTCTCTGTATATCAGTGATTGCCCTCATTAGGACTGCCAGATTCACCTCGTTCTCTACCATCTCAACTGACTGTTCAGGTACCCTACAAAGTTTGCCAGATCCTGACCTCACCCAGGCATGTGTTGACTGTATTTTTCTTGGCCCAATAGTAAACCCACAGAGAAACCTAGAGTCCAAAAGTAGAATAACCAGTATCAGATATTTTCCGAACAGGCATTCTGATAGAAAATCATGAGTAAATAAACACAGAAATTGAAACAATACCCCTGTCGGGCTCATGCTGGCAGCATAACAACAGGATGACCCCAAAAAAAAAAATCAGAATGATGGCTAAGATGAGGGTCAACTAGATTCTAGAGGGAAGGTTCATCTAAACGGAGAAACGGGCAGCACTCCAGCAAGGAAATAGAGTTAGGTTGAATGGATCGGTTTGATCTAAAAAAAATTATAAAAAAAAATGGATAGCATAATGGTAGGGAAGAAGAACTAGCTCTCACGAGTATGACAAGGTTTCGAAAGAAACGAGCATAAACAAAGGCAAAGGAAACCAACAACTCCAGAAGAACCCGAATGAGAGAGAAATTATCCTAGAGGCTACAAAACGAAATACAGGCATGACCCCGAGAAGAAAACTACGGTATAAAAACTGAACATGGTGAGAAACAAAGTCCAAGTAAGAACTCGAAGGTGAAAAACTAAACTAATCAAAGAATAACAAAAAATTCGGGCAGAACCCAAAAAAGGAACTAGCTTAACAAAAGAAAAATAAAATAAATAAAATGACCAAATGAGTTTTAATTATTAAAAGACTCTTTTCTGATTTTTTTTCTTTATTAACATGAAGAAAAATAAGTGCTATGAAAAAAGAAAATAAAGCTATATAAAAAAATAGTACTTTATACTAAATACTAACATTAAGAGAAAAAAATACTAATTAAATTAATACTAAAGGAAAAAAATAGAATATTATAAGAAAATTTAAAGTTTGTGATAAAAGAGAAGAAAAAGAAAAGAAAATGCTAGCAAAAGAAACTACATTAACATTAAAAGAAAAAAAAGATAGAAAATAAAAGCTAAAAAAGAATATTAAACTAAAAGAAAATAAAATGAAACATTAGTATTAAAAAAAAGAGACTTAAAAAAAGAAAAAAAATTAAAGCTACATTGGAAGAATAAAAAAATGAAGGTATTCTATGAGCAAAAGAATAGAAATATAAATGCTAAAAAAAGGATGTTAGATTAATACTAAAAATAAAGAGACATTAAAGAAATAAAATAAGAAAAACTAATAGAGAAATTTTAAACTAATTATAAAAGAAATAAACAAAATAAAATAAACATAACTATTTAATTCGAAGATATGAATGTAATATTGACAATTACATTTATATAATGTAAGTGCCTTAATTATAACAATTAATAATAATAATAAGTTGTAATTGCTGAAAGAATGTTGGCATTAATTAATGAATAAAAAATGAGAATGACAATATGCTTAGTGTGGAATGTGAAGAAATTAACAACTAAGAAAGTAAAGAGGGTAACCAAATTACGTGAAGCAAAACAAGATTAACTTGATAAATGAAAGGAATATGAAAATTAAGATTAAATTTAATCTGATCACTCCAAAAGAGAGAGAATGAAGTTAGAAGGATTGGTGATCCAAACGTGGTACCTAGATTGTTGGGGAATTCTCAAGTTGGAAATATGCTTCAACGGTCTAATTCTCGGGTGGTGATCCAAGCAAGGCTTCAATGTTGGAGGTTCGGGTCTCGATATTTTAGCAGGGCTTCAGCATCGGGACTCGGATTGCTCGGTGACTCGGCAGAGCTTCTCTCTCTAATTTTTTGTCCTAAAAAACGTATCAGAGGTACGGTATTTATAGAGTTCTTCAACCAATGAGAAGCTGTCACGTTCTAAGACATGTCAGGCCATTTGGAGTTGGCGGTCACCACGTTTTTGAAAGGTTCCAGAAGGTTCTATTGGCGGTCGCCGATTTAGAGGTGGCGGTCACCACTTTTGGCTAGGGTTTTCAAGAGGTTCTATTGGCGGTCGCCTTACTTGAACAACAAGTTTCGATAGTTCGACAAAATTTTCTTGATTTGAAGGTTTCTGGTTCAAATACTGAGCTTAGATCACTTCCCGAGGATCGAACTAAGACACCATTCTAACTATTTTTATCATCGAATTCACCTAAGATTAGGTGGGGTCAAATTGAAGTGTCTATAACAACGCATAAAGCATAAGGTATAAGTATGTAAAGCACAAGCTACAATTCTCAAGATATGATTCAAACTTGATAGAATAAGTTCTAAATCATCATACATTCACTTAAAAGTGCTACTAATTCAAATCAATCATCATATAAAACTTGGGTCTCTTAGCAATGGGTGCTCAATTCACACTAAGTAACTTTTAAGGCCAAAATTGAGTATTAAATTAAAAGGACTGGCAAGATTTTGGGGTATCTAAACTTGGAATCAAGTTTTGATTTTTAAACACCATTTAGATATAAATATTTTTTACAACTCTCATGTTTAACATTAAGGCCAAAACTTAAGGTAAAAGGGTGAACAAAACTTTCCAAGTAAAAACGGTTCAGCACTTTTCTTATGATTTTATCCAAAATATGCCTCTAGTGGTCTCGATTTTGGGGTATCAGATCAAGTCTAAATAAGCCCATTTTTTGATATGTTCCAGTTCAACATATCCCGTACAAGTTTCATGTTTAGTGTTAAGGGTAGTTATTTGGAAATAGTTAGAGTTTTTGACTTTTTTAGAAAATAAGTTTTGTTAGCTGCTAAAACTCACCAAAGCTGGTTTTGAACAGAGGATTTGAAACAGTTTTGGGGTATCATCCCAAGGCTTCAAGGTCTACATTTTGGACAAAAAGTAGTTCCATATGTTATCTATAATGTTCATGTAGGCCACTTTTGGAATAGGTCACTAAAAATAGGAGTTTTGTTCTATATAAAAATATATGATAGAAGTGTCATTTGAAGGCTGAAACTCAATAGATCGAATCTTATTGTAAACTAGGGTTTTTAGGTCGGTAGTGTTGACTGGTCGAAAAATGACACACTTTGGTAAAATTGTAATATTTCGAGTTTTACTTACTCAAATGAGTTGAAACCAACTTTGAATGCAAGATAACACAAAAATTTAAATATGAAAATAAAGAACATGCTTAGATCAATTTTCTACGTTGAGATATGGCGTTCCAAAGTTTAGCACAAAAATATCTATGTTCTCAAAAGTCAAGTCTCTCAGGGTTCAAGTCTCCTACTTATGATATGTCACGTTTTTTTTTTCATTTCTTTGCATACTTGTGTTTTAAACATTAATATCAAGATTCCAGCACACTTAGAAGTCATCAAACTAAAAAATAACAACACACAACATCTCATTTCTTCGGTTTGTTTTTAGTTCTCGATTCTTAAAGTGTTTAAAGAGATGAGTCGAGAGATATTTTTAAGAATATTAGACATAAGATTTAGAGATTTTACTTACTTATTTGAGAGATCAAATGAGGGTGAAAGATGGATTAAGACTTAGCTTTAGGAAAACTCCCTTGATTCCTTCTTTTTTCTTCCTTTTTCTTCCTTAAACACACATGAACACTCAAGAGCAATGAGGTTCTCGTGGGGGGGGCCCCCCCTCTCTTGGCTGAAAATATCAAGTAAAGAATGGGGTGTTTGGGTTGGTTTATATAGGGAAGGGCTAAGGGACAAAGGGGGACAAAAAGTACCTTATAAGACTTTTTTTTTCTTTTTAATAAATGAGATATGAGTTGATTTGAGTTGGTGTAACTTTTGAGACCTCTAAATCAGATATGGGGAAGATAAATACAGTTAGGGGTCAATTTGGGAAACAAAAACCTGATCCCCCCATTAATTAAGGGGCTTTGCTTGATTTATGTGCCCTTATTGTGCAAGAAAATACATTAAAAGTTAATTTGATGTATCTTTTTGGTATCTTTTTTTACTGAGAGCTATTATTTTATTATGTTTATGATAAATTTTATATTCTCATGAATTATCATAGTTTTCATAACAATTGATTAAATAGATACAGTCTTTTAAGTCAAATTAAGCTATTTTGGTAATATATGACTTTTTAACTTATTTTATTGTGTATGAACTTCAATCATGATTTGTTTGCTTTTGTTAACGTATAACACCATATTATTATGTATATTACTTGTTCAACAAGTTTTGGATCATCATAATGGTTGACTTAATACCTTTCTCACCTTTTTAAGCTAAAAAGAAAGCAAAAGGTGAATTTTTGGCCCAACTTCCTATGTGGTCGGCAACTAAGGGGTATTTTTGTTATTTTAATATTATTTTTTTCTTTGCTACTTAATTGTTTTTAAATCCTTGATTTAGGGTGTCCATGTGTTAAAATCTAAATTTTTAAGACTTTTTGCCTTACTATGGGTAAAACAGTCATTTTGCTATATTTATGAGAGTTTTTGATTTCTAATTCATTATTTCATGATGATTACTTAATTCATATTGTTGGAAGACTCTCCTGTTGTTAAGGTTTTGTTGTTTGAGTTTTGCACCTTTTTAGGGTTTTCGAGTTGAACATATGGTTTTCGAGTCGAGTTAGGGGTTTGAACCACTTCCGTGCTCTATGGCCTCGTAGACTATGCATCACTAATATTCGGGTTCGAGCAGGGTCATTACACATGGTCTCGTGGGCTATCCGTCACTAACACTTAGGGTTTGGATTGGGTCTTTACACGGGTCATTATCAACCGGGGTTATTATAACTAGGGTCTTGACGGAGTCGTTACAAACTAGCCCACTTAAACAAATTGTCCTTGAAATTTCGTCCCATGCTTCATCAAATGGAAGGTTGAGGATGATTTACTAACATTGTGCCTTCTCGTTTTGTAAAATTGTGTCCTTGTTTACTTAAGTCGTTCTTTATTGTGGGTGTGGATAAGGTTCGGCCCATATATTAAGCATTTAGAGTAATGCTTGTTTTATCCTACTAACATCTTAAACTAATTACTACCTAATCTTCAAAGATCATGTCACATAACTAGCTAGTCCCAAAAAGTTCATATCTCTGTCACGTTAGTTGGCCTCTTCCAATTAACTACTGCTTATTCTTCTATTAGGTCCACTTGAATTCCTTCTCCATATATAATATGACCCAAAAACATCTCCCGGTCCAATTAAAATACACACTTACCAAATTTTACATACAACTTGTACTTTCTCAAGATCTACTGTCACAACCCATTTTCTTCTATGGGGTCCGTGACCGGCCAGTGAGTCAAAACTCACAAAAAATCTCTTTTTTTACGTTTCACATTCTCATTTTGAATCTTTTTAACCAGATATTTTTTTTCTTTTAAGAATAAAGTATTTGTTGAAAGAATACTCCCAGACCAACTAATACAATTAAAATTCATCAATGCTGAAATGTACTTACTACAAAATTTTAAACTACAGCATTTTCAGAAATAGAAATTAAACATAAGTTAAAACTTTTTTATTCCAGTAGCTGGTTGCTCCATATAGTCAAGCGTCACTAGAAATGTTTCAACATTCATTAGCACAACTACTGTGGTTCCAATGATATCTGAACTCTTAATTATTACACAGTATTAAAATGATATATATCAAACGGTTACCCAGAATTCGATAGGGAGCGATCACACATTTTATACAGTGGACATGATCATTCTTTAGAGCCACCTGGCCGTGGCCCCCGCCTTTATTGCCTCGCCTCGCTGTTTAACCTATTATTCATTCATGTATTATTTTTATTCGTTTTTATTTTTCATCATTCTTTTTCATTTTCATTCTTTAACAATATGACATATCAAGTATTCACGTGAAATAAAAACTAGTTCAGATATCAGAGACTTAACTCGTCTAGTTGAACTTGATTTAATTTTGTTTAGAAAACTCCAAATCTAGAACAAACATAATAAATGCTAGTTTTAGAGTTTATAAAGTTTTAAGTTTTGACCTATAAAATCTTAGATCTTTTATTTTATTTTATTTAGTTCTCAAAATAATTTATATATTTTTATGTTGTATCAATTAATCTAATAGACATAAATTAATTATTATAATTTTTCATTACTAAAATACATGATTTGGCTATTATTTTTATTATTATTATTATTCATTTTAAACAAAATATCTCATCTTATTTCTGAATATAATTGCTTTTATTATACTTTAACAAATTTTCTTTTTCTTTTCTTTTTTTTTTTTCTCTTTCTCTTTTGTTTCACTCAAGTCTCTCCCCCAAACAGAACCGCACCCGTACTCATCATCCCACCAAACTGGGTTTCCCACCCACAAAATGCATATAAATAAATAAATAAATATATATATATATACACACATTTTCCTTTCTTTATTTTCTTTTTCTCATTTCAATAACCCACAACCCATATACATACTGAAGAAATTAAGAAGAAAAAATAACTCTATATTTTCTGTGTATTGAAACTGTACAAGATATGGCCTATTTATAGGC